>DWQT01004074.1:0-11650 GCA_018244895.1 Myscelus amystis hages | reverse complement strand
TTTTCTTTAATTTTCAAATGACTACCCTGTAAAATGTGTGTTTTTGGATTGTGTGATTATTCATGCAAAGCAGCGATTTACTTTCTTGGAAGCTTTTGTCTTACATGAAATGTGTCATTAGACAAGTGTATTTCTATATTTAGGATTGCGATTAAAAGTGTTGTGCGAATCAGGCATAAAGATAATCGATAAATTATTCCTATAAGGGTAAACGACATGAATAGGAGAAATACTATAAAAGCAATAAGACTAGCAAAACGGATGAGAAGAATTCATTTAGTTACGAGCTGTGTATTGGCAGGACAGGACTAGCTAGCATTGTATTAACTGTGCTCTTGTAATCATTTATTGATGCCTCGATTTGTTTTCTACAAATATAACATAACATTTTGTATAGGTCCTGTAAAGATTTTATCATATTGTCGCTTTGTAGCTGTAAGTCATAGTAATTTTATTGAAATATTACCTACGATCTTAGTGAACTTAGTCTCAAATATAATGCAGTAAAGCAAATTTACAAATAAATTAAAATACCTATACATACTAAAACATGAACTAAATTTGATATGGGATATTGAACCAACCAACATAATTAGGTATATAACAAATTTACATTTTTCATTGTAGTATTTCAAAGCCAATTCTAGAAGAAACTGAAGTAAAAGGATCGCATTGTTTTATACCATCTTGTAGTTTTACGCGTGCTCATGATATATTCAGAGCTTATAACCGAACAAAAATGTTCGTATGGCCAACATGTAAAATTAAATAAAAAATAATTTTATTTTGTTCGAAAACTCATTGAATGAAAACTTTAGACGATATTTATAATTAGATTATTTATGAAAACGTCTTTGTAAAACTGGAGGAATTTTATTTAGAGTTAAGAGTGAGCTGACTTGGTAAGAATTCCGGGTAAAGTGTGTTGCGGGCGTTACGAGGCGATTTAGGACATTAGAGAACTCGTAAAGCTGTTAAGAGATGTTTATAGACCGGACGTGGCTGGTTCGCACTATTTTGTTCAAGGGATAAGAAAATGTGAACAAATACCTTTCAGTGATAATAGAGCAGTAAAGACGCCCAAGTTTATTGATGATGCACGTTTATTGTGGCTCTTTAGTTATCATTGACATTAAATAAATGATGCTATATTCATTTCCATTAAATTGTTTATTTTTACACGCACAAATATCATTTTTTGTGTGTGTACATCACATTAATGTTATTAAGTTGAACAATTCCACGCACGGCTATCTGATACCAACTATAACTTTATAACTTTATTTTTGGTCCACAAAACATTGAAATAATATCACCGCAATAGTACTATTACTACTACTTTATCTTCATTTTTAATCTCATTCTAAAATAGATCTTTCTAATATTTTAGTTACGAAATGTGTGTTAGTGAAAAGTTATTTTGCACTATCAGAAATATTGTATCAGTGTTAGATAGCTCATTTATCGAGGAAGGCTATAGGCTAAGACTATAACATCACGCTAAGATGAATAGGAGAGGAGCAGCAATAAAAAAATTGCGACAACGGCAAATATATTTTATATAGCAAAGCAACGTTTGCCAGGTCAGCTATTTTACTTATAACAGGTTTCATTGAAGTAAAACATGTTACGCTTCGTAGTAGTACAAAATACGTACATAATGGAACATTTTAACAGGAACAACCGGCGATGCTAATGTAAACCGGTGATGAATTCGACGCGTCATCAACCTTCGTCATCAATCACGCAACGAAATTAATTACCCATCTAATCATCAATTCGATAGCCTTTCGCCCGTTGAACAGGGCCAACGCGGCTTGATATCGATAGCGCAGTGTTACTGTATTTCTACCATTTTCGTATTTTGTTGTCTCCACTTTGAAACGTATTGCACAACGCGTTACCACGCGAGAAACATAACAATTACTTCACTTTGTATTTCGACTTACGACATTTATACATATGAGTAACTATTTCGGCGTGCAAGTATTCTTATGAGGCATAATACTTCTTGAGTTCTTAAGAAACATACGTTGTAAAAACATCAATCCGTACCAGTACAAAATTATTTTATGTGGCGAAGAAAAATAGAGACTCGTGTATTCCTATATAATCGCTTTACAATAGAAATTTCGTGAGTGCAATAAAATATTAACTGTGTCGATACGACTGCCTTTTTCAAACGTCCCGATACCCGCTCTATACAGCGTTAAATTCTAAGCCAATCCGATATTCAGCGATCTGTGAATTCAGTACCGGATGCGTGCACGAATCATCGGATGTGGTACAAATTACTGAATAAGGCAATATCATCAACCTACAATTTTATTTAAATTCAATCTAAACTTAAGCATGCAATAAATTATTAACATTTACTATGAACCGCATAAAGACTTTAAAATGTTTGATGATATAAAAAAAACCGTGTAAATGTATACGCCTTTTGAAACGACCCTTTTTTCAAATATTTGTCTGTCTGTTGTATTGTATATACGAGGTAATCTTCGATATGGATAACTGATTTTGTTAAGGCTTTGACTGGAAGATAAGATGTTTATTGGCCAACAACATTTTATCCCGCCACACATTTTAACGTGAAAAAACGTTGACTTACTCCGTCGAAATTGAGAACCTTTTAAAAATGGTTATAGTTTGAATTTACTTGTCAGTTTAATGGCCATCATGACATAATTTTCACTATATGTTCATGCGGACAAAGTTAGAGACACAAGTTTGAATGAAGTATTATTTACCTCACTTTATATATGTATATGCAAAAGGAAGCTTAATAACGGTTTATGAAAAGAAATGAATTCTAAAACGCTTATATACACAACTGTCATGCGTGTACAATCGAAGCCTGAACTAAATTTTGCATGACCTTTTGTTATCCTATCCTTTAACTAATCAAAAATTGATGACATAATTGTTTGCCGCATTTGATGTAATACAATCCCTGAAATTGTATGTGAGCAATAAAATTAGATTAGATTAGATTAGATACTATAGTCTTCAGGCTATGTCGTTTTTCGTAGTACATTGTCCTCAATTGGGAAGGCTACATTTGTTTACATTTCGACACAAAGACGGATGTCCTAAAAAGAGCAATAAAAGTGGGCAAAAGGTTTTTTCAAGAAATTCCTTTTTCTTTGACGAGGGTAACAAGGGCAATGATTTCACGATTTTTTTAATTTATGAACTATTGTTTCTGAGATGGGAATATTTACAATGATGCTTTTATCTTGCTATGAAATAAGGGAATAAATATTGTATCTGATAAAACGTAGAAGAAAAAGGTACTCTTTTGTAAAGCGATAAGTAAGTAATGTAAAAGTTTTGTGCGACGAATACGTAACAAAATTGTAGCAGATGAAATATTAGAATAGGTCTAATATTTTCTAACCTGAGAAATTTCATTGACTATTCGTGATCTAACATTCATTATAAATATAAGCGACGCTCGATAAGATTGAACAAGGTATTCTTGCTTAAAACACAACACCACAAAACAGCCATCCGT
This sequence comes from Myscelus amystis hages, assembly GCA_018244895.1. NCBI lineage: Eukaryota > Metazoa > Arthropoda > Insecta > Lepidoptera > Hesperiidae > Myscelus > Myscelus amystis. The sequence goes on along the minus strand of DWQT01004074.1, from coordinate 8,130 downwards.
ATATTCCCTATTGTGTCAATAGTTGAAGACAGTCTGACATTTTTATAAGCTTATAGATAGTTTTTTTGATGCCCTGGAACAATGATACCAACTTTACTAAAGTTAAAAAATATGTTATTGATTACAGGTAGTGGTTCTATCTAAGTATCGGAAAGCACGTAGTAATCACTTCTTTATGATAGAGAAACTTTAAAGACAGATTTCACTTTTGCTAGACGAACTAAAAGAAATGGAAATTATTCTCGCTACCTATCGTTGAACAAGAAATTCCTGCTCCGGCACGCCAAAAATGCCGCGGAGTTGCAAAATGCCCGCCCGGATCGGCATTTCCGACGCGCTAATTTAAAATCACTCCTGAATTCTCGAGCCACGCCGGGAATCGCTCAGATCGCCCTGACGTGCCTTTTTACGCCAATTACAGGTCGCGCATTTTCATCGTTTCAATGCAATAGTTACACGTACCTTCCTAATTTTATATATTCGTCATAATTTTCCAATAAGCTGTGTACTCCGGCTCTTACCAACAACGTTATTAAAATAACAATTACTATAAAGTCTGATACTTAAAAAAAATATGGCAACGTATTTTTATACGTATGTTTGGAATATAAATAGAAATAGAATTTCAAATACATATTTTTTTTCTTCATATAGGTACCGTGTGCATCAAAAAGTGCTAATTGGAATATATTCGATTTAAATTTTTCTGATCACTCGCATAAAATAAGCAATTTTCGATTCAGATGTTCTAGTCATCGATCGAGCTAGACCGCTTAAGACCGTGTACAAACGCATATAGTAACACCTTGAACCGTATTTACAACATAGTGCAACATTGCACTATACTATACATACGTTTTTCCCACCATTGTCCTGTCGAACGCCAACCAATCAGTTACAGAACACGCGAATGCTTTTAGCTAATGCAATGCGGCGACATGTTTCTTACTTTCAATACGAAAAGCTCAACTTTCAACGAAAATGTAATATTTTAAATAGTGCCGCGTATGAGGTCGGCGGTGTAGCATAGGGACGTGAATGATGTTGGCGCGGATCGGTGAGTTTGCACGAATTGAAGAATGTTTTCAACACAACATTATACAGTGTAGTCAAATAATATGAACTGTATCAGTGTTGTTTAAGATGTTATTCAATGAATCCGCCTTAATAACATTGCAACTATTGATATAAAAACTTATACACGAATTAACACTTATTTATCTACGATTTTTTGGAACGGATATTGAATGAAGTCGTCTACTCAATTGAAATTCTTTGTTGTCTTTAAGTGAGTATACGAACCGTACATGATGTTATGTCTCATTTTGTTTCCTTACACTGTCATGCCTCATTACACCAAATCATTTAGTAGTAAATATCGTAAGAGACACATCTACATCCCATTTACGTTCTGTTACGTCATGTCACCCCACCCGCACCGCTCTATAATCGCAGAAACTTGGCTAAGCGATACGCCTATACTTACATTGATACGGCTTACAACTTACATTTGGACTGCAAATAAAAAGTGAAAGGTTTGAAGTGTGGAAAACGAGGTTTTCAAAAATACGTTAAACCCTGCCAAAAACAATATTACTGTACGTGGAACACGTTTAACGGTGACAAACAAATATTAATACGCCCTGAATTGTGAGCATCTGTCGCTCGAGACCGGCTTCATGCATAATGCACGCGTCTGATTGTGCGCGCCGCGGATTCTTCACGAAAACATCCATCCAGCATTTGCTTGGCCGCATTTCTCGTCGTCGGTATTTTGTAAGATCAAATATTGTAATATTATATATTGCTTAGATTTTTCTAACCGATGAAATGTTTTACCTAGTTTGTTTTCTTTAACGCTAGCAGAAAATGTGTTTATTTTAGGAAAGGAAAAAATCGGATTGTTTTTATATTAATTCTATTTCGTCCTTTTCTATATATGTAATATGTTTACACACATAATAAAAAGCCTGTAATTTCTATAAGGAACGGTATTTCTAGGCCTATTGTTAAGTCTTCGATATCCTTATAGGTAACTGTAGAGAGCAGTAGAAGCCTGCCAGTGCTAATATCTGGTTTTAAATCTACAAATGAAAACTAGGAAAGTCTCCGAATTCGCACTTGATTATCTTGGTAAATTGTGGCCTTTAGAATTAAAATGGACGGACTTTTAAGAAATCTAGCACACCGATTGTCTACAAGCGTGTTTTTTATTCCGAAATTTCCACGGAATCTAAATTTGTGCGGATAACATTCATAAAAATATATTTACACATTATATTTTGTTATGATTTGCATATAAATTAAATAAGTTTTTAGTTATATCTTCAAGAAGAAACGGCGCTGACATAGCAAGTACTTATATGCGATCAGCTTCTTAAGCCATTTAGACATTAAAATATAAAGCAAAAAGGTCTAAAATTGTCTGTATAAAGAATCAGAAAATATATCGATCAATTATGGGTGAACCAACTTACAGAGTTAAAAGATAATAATGTAATAAATATTTAATGTTATAATGAATATTAAGTTGTTTATCGTTTTTGAGATAACTCTTCAAGTCATTCCACTCTCCTTTAAGTGGTAGAACTTTAGACACGCGAAATGAAAACACGAAGTGGTTTCTGCCTTCATAGAAAACCATCTATTACCATTCCACTAATGGACATAAATCCGTCGTTATCAACATTTTGAGTTAGATGCGAATATGGGTTAGAGGTTAACTGATAAGCGCAGTGAACACAAGACAGACAGACAGACAGACAGACAAGACAGACGCCGCAAGCTTTACCAATTGTTATTTAACAACAATAACCGATTCCAAATATTTAACATGCACCTTTCTTAAGCTGTTTCAAATGAAAAAATATTTCACATTTAACACGATTCTAAGGGCAGATCGTGGCCAACGTTGTAAAGTTCACAGTTAACTATGTAGTTTAAAAAGGTCCTTAATTAACACCAACAATAATTAGGTAAAGCACTATTTAAATTTAATTAGGACTGTATTGCTACCCATGAGAACAAAGTTAACATGATTTTCTTTCCTTACAATTAACTTAAGTGTAATAATCCCATAATGACATAATAACTAACAAACTACCAACGTTTATCCCTGATTTAAATAATGTATACAGCAACAGTTTTTGCCTTTTCCAAGAAGTCAAATTGAATCCAATTAAAGATTTCATTTAACATAAAACACTCGTCTGTCTGCAGAAAAAAACAGAAGGTATTTGAGCTTAAGTAAGCAGTGTGGAAACACTCGCCTGATTGGAGTGAGAAAATTATGCGAATTAGCAATACCGACCCGTCTGGCTTAGTTCATTCGTCTTCTTACATACAGAGTAGGGAATTAGGTCGCAGTTCTCGGGGTACGTACTTATAATTCAATGCACAACAACTGCCAAGAAGATTGCCTGCATCTTCGACGTGAGCGCGCTTAGCTTCGTAAATTGACTGGACGCTATGAATTACATATCTGAAATCGTGACGTTGACCACTTTAACGTTGATGTTAATATTATATTATTATTACCAAGAACAGAATGGATACAGTACCTACTTCTTTTGCTAAAATATCTTTATTATAACACAAAAAGTTTTAGTTATTTAACCAAATATAATAGGTACCTACCATAAATGGCTGTTTATTTTCACTACTTAGGTATTTTTATCATTGACTAACATGTTAGAAGCATTTCGCTTGTCGTTTTCGGTACCTGGTGAGGCCAACAACACATTAGCAAACTGGCCGACGTGGACGGAGAAATTAATTCCATTGTTGTCTAAACTAACTCCAGTATTTACCATACATTGAGTAAATCTCGACGGTAACTTCATTCACATAATTTAGTGGCTTTGTTCAGTTGAAAACTCGTTAGGTTTATTAATTTTAACGCTCGTAATGAAACAAGGTGGATAGTTTCGGACAATCGTTAGTATTGGTAAATGTTATATTTATAGTAAACCGTCATGCGGGCTAACTCATGTTAAGTGGGTGTTGAACTTAATGATGATGCGTTATTATAAAAACTATAGTTGTAATACATAACAGTGAGGCCTAAGTTGATACGTATGGAGTCTTAGTGTGATGTCTTTTAGATCTTTCTAATTCAACCGCACCAATGACTACCTCTGCTGGGTGGAGAAATAGTTACAATTATAGTGCTCTTTTTGGGAGTACAATTCTATGGTACAGTACAGTAGCCGTACGATTCTATCTTCTTTCAAAGCTGCTATTTCTAGATAATTGCTCGGACTGCTATTTTTGCATCTATTTTTTAGAGTAAATGAGAAAAAATATAGCTCGAGTTTGGATCCAATACTAACCTTCTTTGCCAACATCATAATGGTAAATGACGTGAATCGAAAAAGAAATTAAATTTCTATTTGAGTATTTTTATATGCAAAGTTTAGCCTTTGATGGGTATTGAAAATGCAAAGTTTTTAGTAATACATTTATCTGATAATTTTTTTCAAGAATTTCATAGATATGCTTCTATTGAAATTAAAATGTTTAAAATGCATTATGTTCATAGTTTAAAATGCATTAATAATGGTCACTTATTCAATGACCTAATCAATCGTTTATAATATGCTGGCATATGGGCTGCGAGAGATTCAAGTTTTTAATTAATTCAATGGTATTAGCGAGCTTTTCGACCGACTGATCCGTTACAACGGACACCGGCCTAATGGCCCGCGCCCGCCCAATTAGAGAATCATCGGTTGCGGTCGCGTAATGACGGTATGAATGTATAGGACAAACGAACATTAATTTGTGTACATATATACACGCCGATAAACGCGAACGAAGTTTCAAGTAGTAATATAACAGTAAATACGGGGTACTTGAATGTCAATAACACTGAAGCGGCAGCTAAATATATAAACAAGGAACAAACCTCGGCTTAAAGTTGCTAATACAAAAGCTTAAAGTTCCGAGTCTTACCTGTAAGTTGAAGTCGCGCGAGCTTCACTTCCTACTGGGTTACACGGGAAGGCTTTCACACTGCATCGCTAGACTTAAATTGACAATTAATAGACGGAGACTTTTAAGTTATAGCTGAGCCATAGCTTAATGGCTAATATTTCATCATAGATAAGGTCTAAAAACAATAATTGATTAGTAAATCAAGGAAGGAAAGTTCGAGATATAACACATGTCCCAGAGTTTGTTAGAAATCCGAACACAGTAGTAACATGAGTAAGTACTTTTTTACAAGTCATAGAACAATACAGTTGTTACTGTATATTAACTTAAATACAAAGCTTTATGCTAAAAAATATGAAACAACACATGGAACAATCGATTCAAGTATCGTCAAACGATGGTCATTAATATCCATGAAAGGTAATGGACTGAACGTTTTCTAAGCACGTTTTTCATTAAATTGGAGAGGGGCGGAATTTATAATCAATGCTAGCGGCACGAAAATAGTAGACTCTCGTATACTACCTATCATTGTTGATACTTCTGAGGTTTTAAATGTAGGAAAGCTATGAGTAATTTTTAATATTACAAATGACATAGGAAATAATACAAAAGCCAAATGAATACAAGGTCATTCGTAATTCGCAAAACAATTTGTATGTTTCTGTAATACATTCTACTTATATTAACATTGTAATTACCACGATTTAGCTAGTTCTCCAGTTTGAACCTTTGTTAAATCTGTTTAAATGTACTTTCTCACTGGCAGTAATTTTACTACATTCCATTTGAATTGAAACAGTTCAATGAATTCTATGCGAATTGATTTATCCTTGATACTGTTACGATTGTAACGTTTAAATAGCCTCGTGGGAAGTCAGGTAATAGATTAACAAACGATTTATTTTACACGGATTTTAGATTATTTTTATTCCTGTGTAGCAAGCATACGTATTTCATATAAAAACATTGCTGGTTTTGTAAATAAGTTGGCAAAGGTATGAAGCTGAATAATAACACGGAACAGAACTCAGCAGATGCAAAAGTTCCTAATAGAAATGCTGAATAATCTTAGTTTGACACCTGCAAGTTCTAGAGACATACTTTCAGTTCTCAACTCCTAGTGCAAGAGAAGGCTTTTAAGGCATATAGTTGGTTTATAATCAATAAGTAATATATAAGTGCCTCATTTTAAAAGTCGTTTTAGTTTCTTGTTAAACATAGACTAATATTAGACACGTATATATTTAAAGTAGTTACCTCAAACAAATTCCGAATTTCTAGACGCTTCGAAAAATTCTTATGATTGATTAAAATCATGGTTTATACGTAGGTATAATATAACTATTTCGGCTATTTAAAACACAGACAACTCTCAATTTGAAACACTAAAATGTATTAAAGTAAAGTTACGAGCAAGTGCTTGAGTAATTCCGAACAAATCTCACCAAATATGCAGAACTAGAGTTAGATGCAAATTTTGTTGGAAAGAACCCCCATTTAAAATGCTTGGTAAGTAGAAACATTGCGAATGGAATTACAGACCACACAAATGATCATTCTAGTACCTAATTTTAGCATATTTTGAACAAAAGTTTCGTGCAAGGTTTTTTAAGGGGTTTAATTTGGAGTACACTTTAGACACAGAAACCAACTAAAGTAGCGGTTTCAAACATATTATACATATTAGAAAGATTATTCAATGGATTGTACCTTTTCTGTAAAGAACGACGCCAAGTAATAGATAGCACGAAGTCTTTCAATGGCGAAAACGACAATTTCTCAATCATCAGAGATACAGAGAACAAAATATCCAAAGTATGATTTATTTAAGGATTTCTTAGTTAGTGCGAAAAGCCTCGAGTATTTAAACACAAAAAATTTGTTTTAGTCGTGACCTTGATCAAAGACAATGCATATTATTAAATGCGCCATCTGTTTGGACCACTTGGTCTGTGGCTGTAGAAACGAAAGTTACCTTTTATCGAAGTTTGAATGAACTCCAAACAAAATCTCGGAGTTTTGAACTTTTCAACTTGGTCGGCTGTTGTCGGATAAGTTGGCGAGCCTTTTTTAAGAACTACGAGTGAACACGCAGGCTCACGCAATTTGTTGTAAGTAGATTTTGACTGGTGTGTGGCTGGATTCTGTATTTTGTAAGCATCAAAACTTCATCGTTGGTTGCTTGTATAATATATAAATTAGCCGCATCTTTTCCACAAAATTTTTCAAACTTAGTAAGGGAGCGAGAATTTAATAAATGTTTTGTGTGTTATTTTGGTAATTTGTGTTCTTACGAGTATCATCACGTTGAGACCCTATGTACTTAGATATCCGAAACTATAAACTAAGTATAGGTATATTACTGAGTGTATAGGAAATCTGCCAAGGGGTATCCACAACGATAAAAAAAATATATAAAAATAAACATTTTATAAAACTTAGACTATATTATGTTACTTTGTTGAATGAATTATCATTAATTAGCTTGTATAATTAGCAGTCGGAATAATAATGGGGTATAAAGTCGTCAGCTTTTTATGTTAATAGCCGTGTCCAAATGTTGGAACATGACAGAGCACTTCCGACCAATGAATTTTCACTTGAAGTCCTGCTGACGTGTTTTACTCTCATAGTAAAGTAGGACAAATTTGAAATGTATAGTTACTAGCATGCAAATACATATGTATGCACATTACGAAAAATATGCTCAAGAAGAAATTACGCTTTGCGAAATTATTTTTATCCACCGGGAGATTGAGATACCGCTATGCGATTTATAAGGGAAATTTTTATAAGAAAATGTGCATGAAATTCTTTTCCATCGGGCATCGGTACGGAAAATTTATAGATTCCTTTGTCTTCGAATGTTTCCCGCTGTTTGAAGTGAGTTAAGCTCTTTCATTATTTTGCACTGTTGGTGAGCGCTGAGATATTGAGGTTGTTTATTGCTGGGTGTGTTACATATATTTTATAATTAAACCCGTTCACAGCACCGGTAGAAATTCGGGGAGTTCTTAATTCAATGCTTAGTCGAACAAATATTTGAAATATATGTTTAAACTAGCTTTTGCCCGCGGCTTCGCTCGCGTAAGTACGTAAAGGAGACCAGTTACGGTACAGTGGCCTTAGAATACGTAGTAAGAAAACATGAAGCATCCTTGAATGACGACCAACAGGAAATTTACAATAAAA
>DWQT01004073.1:0-11652 GCA_018244895.1 Myscelus amystis hages | reverse complement strand
TGTACTTGGAACTAATATAGTGCTGGAGTTGCTGGTAGCCTCTATGCATTACTAGGCTGGAGTGCAAAGGGTTAATATAATGATTTTAATATGTCAAGAGAACACTTTGTATACCTTTTCTCACAAAATGCGGGTTCAAACGACTTCAAAACCTTGTCTTCACCGAATCTTCCCGTCAAAAAATGCATCACCGATTTTCAGTACCAAATACGAGGAACGCAAAGCGCTGCCATCGCCCGGGGGCAGTTTTGATTTGGACGAGATTGCGTGACCCCCATAACTATGTAATCGGGTCACTTTACCTACGGGCCAGTCTGTCGGCGGTGTTTACCTATTGTATTCCGTTTCGCTCGCACGCCTATTCTATACTAATAAATAAAATTGGAGCGACTGTTTGTAATATTAAAATAATCGTTTTTTACTAAATGCTTATGTACATAATATGTAAACACGGCACAGATGCTAAAATAACATTGTTTATAATTTTTGTGTCTGTTTGTTGCGGCTAAATTCTGTAACGGCTGGACCGATTGTGACGGAACTTTTATTGGCAGGTAGCTAATGTAACAAGGAGTAAATTAGGCTACTTTAATTTTAAAATTTTAGCAATAACTTTTTTGTTAAATTCAAACGCCGATGAAGCCGCGGGCACCGCTAGTTTTTTACATATGTATCGGTGTCTCGCTCGCACAGCCAGGCCGCGCTCAGGTCCATAAAGGTGTTATATGCCGGGCCACTTCTCATTTAACGACGCGCATGAAGGTCGACTCGTACGTATGTATATCCCTTCTTGGAAATCATTTTAACGTTTGTTGGAAACCAATCTACTGGGCAAACTCAAAATCAATCTACTTGGGGCAGGTTATTTTTTCCGCCGGCTTGAGTTTGCGCGGCTAACCACCAATCTATACGCCCCCATATAAAAACTGCAATGTATTTTTGCATACCGATCATTTCTAGCTTCAACACCTGTTCAAAAAGCGACATAATTAATACTCTTTTTTTTGCAAAGTAACTTTGGATGTTTGAGTATTTGACATCTTCTTTTTTCTTTTAGCTTCGCACCACTAAATGCATTCGGCCAGTGTCACATAATGACACATCATATTATAACAATCTACATTGCTTTTCCACAACGTTGTACATAGAGTTTTACAGTTAAAAAAGAAACGCGTTTTATATCCCCAACATGTATCATTTTCCTGTACTCGTGCTGAATTGCACCGTCAATGTACAGACTGCGATCATTATAATACACATTAAATACCGAAGGTCGCATTTGAAATACTATAAATATGATAGACAATAATAATTAAAAAAATAATGCATTTTTATCATGTCTTCAAAATTCTATGTCCCTCTCAACTATTCAGTAAGCCAATGATAATTTTAATAACCCACTATTACTATACGATCACGCCAGGTCCCTAACGGGGTAGGCAGGTAGCGCGGACTACCAAATATCTGTCCTTACAAAAGCTGACCTATTTCGGTCTACATTCATCACTCTCTTCATGCATACGCGCCGGTTTTAAAGACTTAATAATAATAATATTTAATGAACTAAATACGTAATTTAAAAAAAAAATCCAGTTTCTACAATATTTCAAACACTGCTCACTATTTATATTACTATGCAAAAAGGCTGGTATTCAAGTGGAAGAAATACTCTGTACATAAAAAACAATCCGATATTTACAATCAAGAATGTCCAGTCTTAAGAACACAGTTTTACTGTTAAAAAAATAACCTCTAATAGTTTCCTTATTTCCTATTTTGTTATGTTGGTAGACATTTATTAACAATGCAGTGAAGTATGCTATACTCGCAAGGTAAGCGAGTGAATGTCTTCCTAAATTACCTATTTCTTGAGCGCACCAATTGCACATAGATAGATGTTGTAATAACTTAAACATAAATAATATACACACCAAAGGCTCGGATGGAAATTATTCTAGTACAGTGATACTCAACCTTTTGCATGGCGGCCATAAACATGTGTTAACTAACACAGATTAAATAATATACATATACATAAGGATAGTTGGGACTTGCTTTAGTACAGAGGTGGTCAATCTTTTTTTCATAGCGGCTTTAAACACGCGTTAGTCAAAGTGTCGCGGGCCGCAAAAAGGCAAAAAAATTGGTAATTCATCGCGTATCTTTTTGCATCATTTTCTTATGTTTAGTACAATATTGTTTCTGTTATATTTAAAATCAGTTGAGCCAACTACAGAAACACTTTCTTGCACATGTAATATTTGTAGTTCTTTCGAATATGCCTTTGAGATATACTGAGAATTGTCTTTTATGTTTAAAGAAAATTTAGATCTTAGTAATATAACAATATGGTATAGTATCTTGAGTCACCCCACACGACACCAAATTAGGTAAACCTGTACTATGGTAACCAGGCAGCTGATAAATTGCATTTAAACATATAATAATAATAATAATAATATCTTAGGACAATTTCACACACGGCTGTCTGATTCCAAATTAGGCAAATCATTGCCTGTGCTATGGTAACCAGAAAGCTGATATACTTACATATATATATATACATGTTATATAATACTTATATAGATATTTTTCTTACGACCAGACACAGAACAAACACATGTGCTGCACACACAAATGTTTGTCCTGGGTGGGAATCGAACCCACGACCTCTGGTTTCACAGTCAGGATCTCTAACCGCTCGACCACGAGGTCAGCATATGCTTTTTTTATTTGAGAGAATAGCTAATCGTCACTTGCGAGTAACCGTCACAAGTTGCCGCTATCATGTCTCCAACGAACCTCTAGTTGGTATGTATATAGGAATAAGTATACAATTAGCACTTATTAGTACACGTGCAGTTAGTATTTATACTAACATACGGATACTGCCGCCCTATTAAAGATCCATGACGGATACAACGCTACACTCGAGGGTTGAAATGATTGCGTGTAATATAGACGTAACCATCCACACTTTCTAAAAGGAACCCCAAGTTGTAACAGCAAATGCTTCACGGTAGAAGTAAGGAAGGCTAGAAGTTGAGGCGTTGTTACTCGGACTTCTCTGGGCGAACGGTATACGTTACGTAACGGTATACGCGTTAGTTTAGTAACTATAAACTTGTTAGTTGTAGTTAGGCGACCTATTTCGTACACTGACATCACGTCCTTGCGATAATCACGCCTCATAAGCATTAAGGTGCCGGCGGCAATCCCAGTGCTATTCAATTGTCGTATTCCACCCTCAGTACTTTTCAGATGAGCTCGTTGAGTCCTAACCACTTACTGTTACTTATAATAACTATGTATTATGACGAATTATGTTTAATAACGTTTTCTGATTTAAAAGTGAACCTAATGTACATTTAGAATGTTTTGTGTTTATTGCGGCATGCAGATCAATATCGAAAGTCAAGTAAGATTAAAAATCATATATAGAAATTCGCAACTTTGAAACAAATATTTTTGTAAACACACGTTTTCGCGAAACTAACGTGAATAAATCTATACCATACTGGGCATAGGTAAAATCAAACCGAGTAAAACTCAATAGTCGGTTGCACGGCATAACTCGAACTCCAATCATCCCCAGTAAACTATGTATAACTCGTATTTCCTATATTGAACCACAAAAGTAAGGTGATTAAAATTTAATATATAGGTATAATTTTTGATGCCTGAAAAACATTTTTTAGCAATTAAACATCAACTTTGAGAGAACAGAACTTTTCGTTCGTAATACATTAGAACAAACCTGTTCATAATGGTTGTGTAAGGTCTTTATTTTAAATTGATAATACAGCGCAGAACGTTTATAAATGCTTAGGTCATCACAATAATACCGCGTCATCAGCGTTAGGACGACGCGCGGCGGCAATCCTCTGGAATTGGTTCGCTCGTGTGCTCTTCCCGCGCTGCTATTGCAAGCAAATCCGCAGAGCGCCACCTACTTATTGTTAATTGCAACAAATCGTTATTATCTAGAAAACCCTCACAATTGCACTAAAATTGAACACTAAAACATGCTACAAGACCTTAGCTTTAACGAGAATAAATAATTAGTATTCTGAATGACTTAAAGTTGTAACAGACATTCGTCAAAGTCATTTTTCGGTACAAACTGCAGTATATAGTAACGTCCTAATTCTGTTCATTATTTATTATTCAAATTATGATAATATAATACAATAATAACACCAAAAAGAGTACAAACAAAATTTAAATAAACAATATTTAACAATAACGATAAATGTAACAAATACAAAATCATAATCAGTAGCATATTACGAGTAAATAGACTGCTATTTACTACTGAGTGACAAGTCCATACATTCTTAACCTCGGTTAAGAATGTATAATAATTTATGTCAACTGAAATAAATTCAATCTCACTATATTCGAATTCCATTGAACCATATAGACAGAGATTTGCCCCATTCATCGCTAAACACACTTTTCTTATACGTTTATATCCTAATCTAGACATAAATAAAATTGCTCGTCATTTTCCATTTATTTGTCATTTGTTATTTAATAATTCAATGATATTTTAAGTAACGAGTAATTTTAAAACCGTTTTTAAATTGCCACTTAGGTGGAAATAAAGCTAGAAATTATGAGATCATTGCAATAATCTCACGTCATCAGCATTAAGGCGACGGCGGCAATCCTAGCGGGATTGGATCGGTGCCGCGCCGCTCTGTAACTGCTATTGCAGGGGTATCTACTGAGTACCGAGAACATAATATAACAATGTGGGTGTCTCAAGTAAATAAAGTTTTATGAGAAATCCTCACATGTTACGCATTTCATACAGTATAACCGGTAATTCCATATAACTTAGATTGTGATGAAACTGTAACAGGAATTAATTGATTATTGTAAGTGGAAAAATCTCTGTTTAGAGTTCCGCTAACGAGCACAGTTGCTGTTTGATGGAGGGCATTAATTAATAACTATACTTATCTGACACCTGATCTCCAATAAGATCTCTATGTTTTGTTATCCAAACAGTTGATAAACTATTTAAATAATTTTTTAAATACATACATAAGTATATATACAGGTTATGTTACAGCCAAAGGAACAAATATTTCACCTGCGTGAATACGACAATAACATTCCTATATGACGTTAAACTGGAAATTGATATACATTTGTAATAGTACTATGTTATTACGTAATTGGTACTATTTAAGAAATATTATGTTCCAGAATTATTATGAATGAGGACCTGATGAAATCAAGTATTATAAAAGTTTTCTTAAGACCAAGTTCATGATAAGGTTATCAAATCGAAGTCTAGCAAAAATACATTAGGATAATGTAAAAATTCATAGGACCACAAACATCCGGGGAATAGTCCTCGACCGCCTATAACTGAAAATTTATAAAAGGATAGTAATGGAAATGATATACATGGAAATATAGTATAGCCTACGACTGCTATACGTAGCATGCCAAATATATAGGTACACTTTTGTAATTGATATGTAGCGCAGCGCTGCTCCATTATATGTATCACTAAAAATGTAATCCAATTCAGATTCACGCATCAAAAGCTGCAAATGGCAAACAATCAACCGAAACACTATTAACTCGGACGATTTGTTCCATTTTTCACTAACATTTAAATTGAACGGGCTTTGGTCACGACTGCAACTATGTCACTGGTGTGTTTTCTCTAAATCTTCGTATTCTATCGTAATTGTATATAGGGCCATTTAAATTCAACTTTCGCATGCTTAAGTCCGCAAAACGTTACTCGCAAAAGCATTGAATGGAATGTCTTGAAATTTCTACATTACGTTGCTTTTATACATATATACAATATGTGTTTTCATAAACCTACTTATCATTATGTGTTAATAGTACTCATTATGACGGAAAATTTCAAGTGTTACGTTAGTTTTAACAAAAATAATAATATTTAAAATTCATTTGAGTACATTACTTTGTACCCATTATAATTAACGTCATATGAATAAACAAAGTCATTTCTAGTAAACTTTATCAAAGCTGATTGATTTAGTTTTAAAGCGAAAAGATCACAGGCAACTACATTAGTTGCACAAGTAAAAAAATCAGTAGAATTGCATAGCAGTGATTTACGTATTCCATCGTCGTGTCTTTTGAAAAATTCACACAGTACTTTACTTATCATATTATTTTACTCCATACTGTTTACTCGTGGAGGGTGAAAGAATTCTTATTTATATGTATATATTATATATAATTCTTATAAATACAGTACCCAGAAAATAGCATTCCAGAAAACGACATCAATTTCACGCTTACATTCAATTCCATATTAAAAGAAATTGTATCAAACCCCTTAATGCAAATTGTTATTTCCCCTGGAAGATCACGACGCCGTCAATAACATCCCTGAATATATAATATTAGAATTATGCATTACAGTTTAAGTATTATAATATGTTTGAATACACTCATTTGTCTCGAGGGTGCTGTTATTAATGATGTATCGCGAAATGTAACGCCAAAATCATACGAAGGGTATTATTTATAATCTTCCGTCTCATCTATTACACATGACGGTAAATAAAACACCAGCATTTTATAATAAAAGAAGCATATCTGAGGTATTTTTGAATACGAATTACAGCATTCTGCTGATTTACGGTCCACTGTCGGTCGTCATGTTAATAAGAGATGTGTAACTGTGAATACAACTACAGTGCCGATTTGCGACGATTCAAAGCAAAGGATTCGATTTCCAGAGGTATCGAAGCCGCAGATAATGTACGATACAACCTACGAACCCTGCGAGGGCAACCGGCCGTGATTTGCGGTCGCCCAGCTAAGTATCAATTAGGTGCGGTTAACATAATGTTGCCAATTAAGTACGCTATCTATGATTTCACAGATGTGAAACACTATAATGAAAAATGATTTCTTCACAATTGTGCGGCTCCAATCTGACCGTGTCAATTTTAATTCGACGCTTTTCTTTTTGTATTTTATTTGCATGACAACTTTAAACAGAATCTTGTTGCATTCTTCTTCATAGATTGGAATTTAGAAAATTATCCTATAGTTATTTTATGCTAGGATTTGCTGGATCAATGTACAGAGAGTGGGTGAAATAGTGAGCCTAAATTCAAGTACATAACCGTTACTCAGCTTACATAATAATAATAAAAATAAAAGTCCATCGAGCGGAAACAGCGGCAATTCGACTAATGAAACTACACCGGCCACGGTAATGACCCCTCCCCCTGCCCCGACTGTGGAGTATGGGAATATAATCAATGCTCGTTAAATACTACTAAATAATGACAGTTGGTAATGACAATTGTGGGAATTTAAATGTGTATGCGGAGTTTCATGGTAACGATAATTGGTCCGGTCGAATTAAGTGTATTTGTGTGTTCTAAATGCACAAACGATTTGGCTTTATTTACTTATTGCGAGTATTTCTGTAGAAATATGTAAATCTTATTAGTTACTGTGATTCATTTATTTAACAACACTACTTGAAATTAATTATTTAACATGTGTCTACCGTTTTTTTTAAAGGCAGTTGTATTCTAAGTGAAACTTGTAATTACTTGGCTTACATTCATCTACCAAAGTGCATCTACAATAATGTATAGTTAATAGTGCTTTTCGATACGATGCAGACATATTTTCGTAGATGTCTTAAATTGGCAATAATAATAAATCCATTATCCACAATTCCGGTCCTCTATGCTTAAATCCCCAGTCCAAGTTCTCCAGGAAACGGCACAACAGCCTGTCAGAGCATGTTAGTGCAGTAGAAGCTTATAGCCAGCAGTGGAACGTAAAAAATGTTACTACCACCTACCTACCTACCTTACTACCAACCACATGCCTAAGCCAATCAATTCATTCTCGTAAAGTCAAGATAAATACGAAACAACTAGATTTTACAAATATTTCATTTTATACTCTTCCGTTTTAAAAAGTCCCTTTGATTTGTCACGTATAAAGTTTTTGTCGCTCCACTGCGCAGACATTTACAATTGTGTTTCTAAAATTATTTGAATTTTTGATGTATGAAACTTCAGTCATTTGGTGGTATATTTCTCAGTGATATTTTGTTTTCCTGTGCAAATTAATACACTGTATTGTTTTTGTTTTTTTTTTTATAATAAGGCTGCATAATCATTGCAGACGGTAGTGTATAGTGTTACAGAAATATAGAAAATTACATACATAGACAAGCAGACGTCTAATAAACATGTAAAAAATATTTTTTGGATTTTGACAACGACCTGTATCATTTTTATTACATTTTATCAGTCAGACATCGGATAAGAGAACTGTAAACACGAAGACGGGTTTTGATAAAATAATGTCTTTTTAATTATATTGACTATCATATTTGAATTCGTTCCCAGAACGTTTCATAGTTGCTTGGATTATCAAGATTACCCGAAATTGAAATGGATAGAATATATACACGTATTTTCATAGTCTGCTACACTATACTCTGCCCTTCAATTTGTTATGTAAATGCACCTTTTGTCCGGTCCGTCCCGCGTTACCGCCACTATAAATTTGTTTCTCTGCAGTCTGGAAATTCGCAGGCTATTTCGAAACAGCATCGCTG
Organism: Myscelus amystis hages; assembly: GCA_018244895.1. Lineage (NCBI taxonomy): Eukaryota > Metazoa > Arthropoda > Insecta > Lepidoptera > Hesperiidae > Myscelus > Myscelus amystis. The sequence goes on along the minus strand of DWQT01004073.1, from coordinate 3,053 downwards.
TTCAATTGAGTAGGAAAAATTATTTATTGTATGTATAGATTTTTCTATACAAATGCGACTGAATAACCCACTCATTCAATGGAGTGCATTAGCAATATTTTGAGCATTTCCGCAGTATGAATATTGAAATATTTTAATGTTACAGTTCTATGAAACTACTGTTACAGAATAAAAAGCTGATCTAAAACTAAAGCAATGACCGCTGAATACGATTGCTTAAATATCACGAAAATAAAATCATTTTAAATAATATGCATTACATGTTACAGCAATATAAAATAACCAACAGAGTGATATTAGAGCAATCCATGATTTAGTTCAACTTTATTAAACTAGATGGCAGCACGGACGGCGCTTTAATAATGCAGTTATCACCAAATAAATCACATAATACCTGTCGGGGGACAAATTGCCTTATCTGCACGAGAATTGATCACGAACGAACTTGGGAATAAGAGGCAATTGCTCTCAGTAACGCTGTTATCTTCTAACTTATTGGGTTGAATTTTAGGAGAAACAACGGTGTGTGATTTTAGTCGTTGTTATTAATACTTAATACCACCTCATATCTGTGGTTTCAGATATAAGCGTCTTTTTAAATTATTCTCTTTTAAAAATATATCGATTCTGTCATCTGTTACCAATATAATATCTGAAAACAATTATTTAATTAAATTTTTGTATTTATTTTATTATATTGATTACCAAGAAGTTCTTCTAATAAATTGTTAACAAGCTTTGCGACAATTTAACATTGACTATATAATCAAATTAAGAATAATTCAACAGCAAATAATGAAACTATTTACAAGTATCCAAGTAATTCGGAATAACTTGAAATACAAGATTAAATAAAATAAAATAACGAATGTACATTCCAATTTAATTAAGCATTCATTCATGCGCTCGCAGTCATTTCACAGTAGCGTTGACAGTGACCAAATTATGTTCCATTTGTCCCCAAACAGATGACAATGAGACGCGGTGAACAAATCCAATGCCTTACTTCTACCTATTAATTTGATAGTCTTACGCCAAAACTAGTTAAGTAAATTTCTTTGCTCGATATCACCTAGGTTAAAGCACTGCCTGTCTCCACTTTGTCTTGTTCATCTCGTACTCGATAACATTTATGTTAAGGAACATCCAATTGATCTATTAACAATATGCCAATCAACAGCATCTACCCCAGTCGTCACTATTGAATCATCGGTAATGATCGCATCACACACAATTGCACCTATAGAAGACCCCTTTTACTATGCAAATTCTGGCATAGTCGGCCTAACTGACTATTGGATATGAATAGTGTGAAATAGGTGACTAGATCACCTCGATTGGGCAAATACTTATAATAAATTTGCGGCTATGAGGAGGTTTGGACCTATTATTACTAATATGTGTACATATTACGTATGTATTATGTCGATAGCCGTTAGACATATTCGAAATTTCTAGAAAATTAACTGCCTTCCATGGTAATTTAGCAATTTTACAAGCCTTTCTGTACTTTAGCAGTTATTGGAATATATCAAACCACTATCTTAATGACAGTTAAAAGACATCCCACGGATCAGTGACCTATTTCTTCGCGAATTAGCATTATAATATGGTGGATTTCACCACAGTTCCCCCGCAACTGTCAAAAATACATTTCTATGGTTAGGTACATAAAAAGCCTTACACTGCAGTCATATTATATAACGTACTTCATTTTAGACCGTGTATGAAGAGGTAGAACGACCGTCAAAACTGGATCTTATTTGTAAACTATATTATATTTTTCTGCTAAATCGACGAAACGAAATGAAATTTTCAATAGCTTATTTAGTAATTTTGGCTTCAACGAATTGAAATGATCGCATACCTGCAACTGCGCCGAGAGAGGGCGCTGAGCTCCTCTTAGTATGCAAATTTTATCGCGAGCCTAACTGGCCGTTGTATAGTAATGAGGCTATGAGGCCGGCTAAGCTGGCTTTGTTACGTTTAGGTAGGATCCTATATCATCTTACGTGTATACCTTAAAACATTTCAATTAAACTTTCCTGCGTCATTTCTAAAATAGAAATAATTGCGATCGGTTTTTAAGGTGTTTTATAAATAAAAATAGAGATAAATACAGATTTACCGCATTGGGGAAGTTATGTGTAAATACCTGCCCGACGACCTCATATAAAAGTATGCAATTGCGAATTAAACTAAGTTTTATTACGCAATATTTTAGGTGGATAGTAAAGTTTGGGTAGTAAGTATTGTATTTTGAGCGACGAATTACGCGTAGCCCTAATATACATATGTATGAGTATGTAAGGCTAGCGGAGTGTATTTATGCTGTAATTTTATTAAACGAAATACTAAATGCATATTTCTATTTAAAATGTTTTGACTGTAAGCTTTTAAAATTGAGCTTAGCCGTTGGAGACATTCGTAGAATTAAAAATTAATGAAGTTGTCAAATCAAACTGCAGAAAATTCAATGTGAGTATTTCAGGTAATACCATTACCGCCAACCGGATATTGGGGCTGAGGTCATTTCCGCTTTTAAATAACCGCCCGTCACCAACGGCTCAAGCATTTAATTTCACGGATTCTGACATTTAGTACAAAATTGAACTAATTTAATTATCAAATAAATTTTGCTTTTTATTTCAATTACAAATAATGTACAATGTCACATTGGCTATCCAATATTATACGAAACTATTGTATTACATTAATTGATAAGTAGCAAATAGTTATAGTTTATGTAATGATCATGGTCATCCAATGTAAAAGAGTTACCGCGTGCACCTAATAGTTTAACCACTTTAGAACTTAAATGTTTTTTTGCAACGATAACATAACATTAACATTATGTACACGTAATTAGCATTTCGAATGGTATACAAACATACATATAGACCATCTTACTGCGGTGGCAGATTAATAAAAATAAAAGTGATAATTTTATTTATTTATTGGCCTCGACTTTATTTATCGACTGGCCTCGTGGTCGAGCGGTTAGAGACCCTGACTGTGAAACCGGAGGTCGTGGGTTCGATTCCCACCCAGAA
>DWQT01004072.1:0-11652 GCA_018244895.1 Myscelus amystis hages | reverse complement strand
AGTGCACGGCAAGAAGAGACCGGAGATCGGACAGCGAGTGAGATTGAGCGCCAGCGACATAGCGCAGACGAATCTGCTTTACAAATGCGCAAGTGAGTACATATCTATATATAGGAGTTTCACAGCGATATATTGACTTATCACAATATCTCTGGAACCAGAAGACTTAGAGACTTGAAATTAGGTAGGAATATTCCTTTCGGCGAGTAGAAGTCAGCTAAGAACGGATTTTACGAAATTCCACCTGTAAGGGGGATTGCAGCGGTATTAATTATAATTTATATAGCAAAGCAACGTTTGCTGGGTCAGCTTCAGTCGTCTATATAATATCTACGGCCATCGGGATTCCACGTAACGCATATTTATTCCTAATTAAAAAGTACATTGAAATCTTAGAGACCGGTATTTTCCATTCCGAAATTTTGTTACAGAAAAAATCTTTCATTGAATACGTCTTCCATTTTCAAATTGCTTTATTTATTGTGCACATTTATAACGAGTGTGATTACATTATGGTCTACTTATCCTCAGCATTTGATAGCGAAGAGTTCATAAATTGACTGCAGGCGGATGTTTTAAATATGTTGCCCAAACTTTTTTCCTTTTCCATATGATATGTTTTTAATTCGTAGAATGTGGCAAGACGTTTCTGGGCAACGCCGGCTGGTTCAATTCCCCTGGTTGGGGCACCGAAACTCCGCCAGTCACACCGGAACGCTGCGAATGGCGCATCGTCGCGACCCACGGGGAGCGTGTTGTACTTAACATTACTGGTAAGTAACTTGTACTCTACCTAGGTACGAAAGAACCAAGATATCTGAATCCCTTCATTCCCACGGGAAACCGATGCAATGCGGTAGAGGTAGATGATTCAAAAAGTTCTAGAAGAAATAAGTAGCGGTCTAAACTGGGATACAGGGACTTCTTAAAGACGATGATGAATCATTGAAGACCGTCATCATGATCATGATGAATCATCCATTGAAGATGTTATTGAAACGATAGAAATTGCCTGACGGTCAGCTAACTTGGAACGTAATGGAAGACGTTAATAAATAAATTGCCATGTTTAACCTAGATGACGATCACGGAAACTGCTCGAAAACCATGATTTTCAAAACAAAATTAAAGCCTACTTGTAAGACATAACTATAAAAATCATTTGAATAATGACTGGATAAAATTTCTCAGGTTATTCTTCACACTGGAATAATGGATATGGGTTAACATCGAAGCAGTATAATGAAAAATTTTGCCATTAAAGTATTACCCTACTCCACTTTATAAGTAATCTGTATTTCGTGTCCATTCCTTTCGGGGGCTCACTTTTGTCCGTATCGGATAGAACAGACGAAAAGGGCATCGTCATACACAGTAAAGTGTTTGCCGCGGGCGATAAGGGTCAACCCAATTTTGTGCAAAAGGGCCACTCCAAACTCTCGATTTCGCTGAATACTGATTCGCTGATGTGTTCAAAAATGCCTTCCGTAGACCACAAGTACCCGATCTTCACGTTAATAAGCCTTTCAAGGATACAGTACTTGCGTATTTTCAAGTCTACTCTTTCAGAAAATTTCGAATAATCAGAGCACTAAGAGTAATGGAACGCGCAAATGTTCTGAGATTTCAGACTTTCGGAGGCTTCATTCGGAAAATTGTTCAAGTTAACTTCATTACTCCAAATTTGAATTTAACTCGGTCTCAGACGTAGGTATTCGGAATTCGAATTAAAATTGTCATGCTAAGTAGCGTTTCTGTTTTGTAACTTAGTTATCTTGTTTGATGTAGATTTTGTGTTTGTCATTTGTTTTGTACAACTTAAAGGTAAAGTAACCTACGTTTTTTTTATTCATGTGAGTTATTTTCATTTTCACGCTTTTTAATTTCAGAACACTCATTCGCTTAATCAATCTGAATTATAATTGTCACTGAACATAAATGTATATCCAATTTGACAAGACTTACATAGGTACCACCTGAGACCAATCACAATAGTATTACTCGTTTGAAATATTCCTACCTTGCGTACCTGCTTCTCAAACTTTAAACCAGAACGGAACAATTCAAGCACATTCGGGACAGCAATAATATTGCAGGTCGATGAAACTTTTGGCAGAGACTCCTACGGTATTTCCTATAACAAAAACGTCTGAACGAAATAGAATAAATTATCTTTTACAATATCTAATTATAAAATTCAAATCCGTATGAGCAGAATCAACATTTTCTATTTCCATTGAAAATGCTTCATCAGCTTTAACTAATCATCTTTACTTTTTATTACTAACAACAATGACTAAATTAAACCAATTTAGTATCAACCGGAAAGGTACGTTTCGATCTAAATCGGACAGATTTAGCTGCTCCATCGTATCTAGCGGACGTATTATTTTACAATCAATTTGCCCCCAACTCCAGAGTGAGTTGAGGACTTCGCTGTCATAACAAGCTATTGTTTAGTGGCGGCGGTCGGACAAGGGCCATCTAATTCAATTATATCCACCTCCGACTGTGACAAATGGGCGCCTGGACAACCGTTCACAATTGGAATGAACGGGTACAGTTTAACGTTTCAAAATTTCATCGCAACACCCAAATGCATTCCTATACATCGTATTGTTATTTTTTACTCTGAAGATGTTTATATACAAGTACAATATACTTCTCAACCCTATTGTACTATCATTAAATTTATTAGACAGTAGTGAAACAAATAGGTTTAGAAGTTATAGGACCCATACAAACGTGGATAAGGCAAAGTTAGTAGAAGATAACCATACGTATGGGCTTTTAATATTGTTTGCTATAAATTGACTGAAAATATGGTAATACTTGTGAACTTCTTCTATCTAAGGTGTATTTATACTTGGTGACAAATGGACTTGGGTCGTTCTGATTGTCATAGACTTGTGTCCACTACACATGATTGCAAATTGATCACGTAAGCCAATCAACAATTGTTTTTTTAAACAATAGATTTAATTTACGTTGCGTGTGTTTTGTAGTGTTATGTTATTGATGTAAATAAGATTCAGGTGGATACATTAAAAGGTATATGTGGACGAATTGTGTGATTGTGTACGCAGCGTCCCTTATAAATACGGCGCCCATCAATTGTTTTTATGTAATTGCACACGTGTTTCGCCCAACGGCGTCCCGTCGCTAATGGATTCACGGCGTTTCCACTGAATTAATGAATTTATTACGGGCCTTTACGTGGCTCGCGCCAGACGCTGTTGTGTAATAAATCCCCGATACCACCACTACTGCAATCGTATTGATTTTGGTCGGATTACTATTTGTTATGCGAATGAAAAATGAGACGTCCCGATAACCCGGCGGTTGGGACTTCGAAATTGACGGTTGTGCAAAGAATTTATAATATAAAAAAGCAATATACATGTATATAGCTAGGTGTTATTATTTTTATTACAACATTTTTGTTGTAAAGTATATAAATAAACATTGTAATGTAGATTATTCATTTTTCTAACGAGTTACACTTGTCGTCGCCCCGCATATACATAAGTATGTCTTAACCTTAAAGCGTGCCAGTAAAATCGTCATTTTCAATATCGTAAAACTACAAGAATACAACAGTTACCTGTAATTTCGTAGAGTATTGGAAAAACGAACAATTTCATTGTTAGTACGTTTGAATATACCTACTATATAAAATTGCATCCATCCAACCTATGGTTGATCCGCAACCATACGAAATTCCCTATAGAAATTCTCGAATATGGCCATTCCAGAATCTCCCGGATTGCTCTTCACCACCATGCTAATGGATTCACGATCTATCCACTAAATTAGTGAATTTATCTTGGCTTTATGTGGTCCGGAACAGACGGGGTCGCTATAAATCTTCTGTCTTACACTGCCATTGGATTTGAATAACAGAATAGGTACCGATTGCGCATCTGTGCCGTAAAGCTGTGCGTACTGGACGGTAGCTATAAAAAAGTAAACGCCTTTAAAATATTCGTACATTTGCAGTGAATGCCATTTATGTATATGTTACTAGCTTTCGCCCGCGGCTTCGCGCGCATTTAATTCGGAGTAAAACAATTCCCGTTTCGCTATATCGTATAAAATCGAGTTCATACTGCATCTATGTATTATATTTTATACAAATTGAGCATCAACTTCGTTTAGTCCTTGTAGATATTAATGTTCTTTATTCAAATTCAAATCGTCCTATTAATTAATGGTCATACATTTTTTATTAATCGTTAATTAATTACACTCTTCACTGGAATCCGCGGCATACTTTGGTTTGGAACATAAAATTAATTACATTAGAATCCATCAACTCATCAATCAGCGCGGTACGCTTGTATTAATTAATAAACAGCGCAACACCGGTTAAACGTCACGAATTCAATTAGTTCAGCATCAAACTAATTGGTGGCCTAGCACTCATTCAATTAAACTGGAGTCGCTAAGCATTTGACTGAGTAAAATATTTAGGTAACAAATTATTTTCATCACCATTGACATGCAATGCTCCCGTTAAACGGTCAACTATGATTCTTCTAAGCGTATATTTATTTTCCTTTCTCCTCCTGCGATGGGATTAAGGTCAATGCTCCATTAAGTTGTTGCTTTTGGTCACCTCGGGACACCCCACAGGAAACATCCGATATGGTTTGACGATAAACAATTATCTTACATTTACACAGATTATTGAAAAATCATTAACATAACATAGAACATTATATCTGTTTTAAATTTCCTTACGCATTGTAAGAATCGTATTTCATAAATATTAGTGAAAAGGTCATATTATCATATACTTCTTATCAGTGTCTTGTTTATGTTCAAAAATGTCACAAATTCTGTCTAGCTATCTATTTCACAGATAAGTTTTTCTACACAACAGTTTTAAAGTTCCAATGGATTAATAAATGGATAAAATGTCACTTCCTGACCCCTAATTAAGCAACATCTACCTATCATTTTGTAGGCAGTTTGGAAATTGAAAGCAATGAGTTTCCGCTACGGTTCATGGCATTAAAGGGTTATATTGGGTTGCCTTTAGAATCTAATTACCATTATACAGTGACCTTTCATGCTGCATAGAATACTATGTTTACTATCGACGAATCAAATGGCAGGGAATACACAAGGGTCGATTTTAACTAGTGGTCACGAGAAGGGCAGTAAATTTTGACCAGTCACAGTGGCTTTAGTTTACGATTGCGGTCGAATAGAGGTCGGTTGTTATCAATCTCGAGTTGGATCAGAAACTAAATCGGACGGTTCGTTCCGAAGCCACCGCACGGGCGGGGCGGTATCTGCTTATAACAAGAGTTAGTGTCAAATAAATATAAATAAATCTCTCAAGGAGAGTTCAGCTCCAATCTTTATATACAATCCTGAAGAAAAACTACACATGCTGCCTTCGAACGATACCATCTATATTTATTTAAAAACACAAAAGAAAGAGAGAAAGAAAGATAGAAAGAAAGACAGATGGAAAGAAAGAAAGAAAAAAACTTACGATAGTTTTACGCTTCAATTACAAAACATAAAAAAACAAACATCATTACGAAATATGCATATTGGTGTGCATGCATATATCAAGAAACAACTTGCATGCGTTTGAAAGAAACTTCAGCTTTCCAAAACTAAATGTCAAATGCACATTGTGACGTCACATAACAAGCCGTTTTCCTTATCCTTACAGATATAGATATCCACAAGTCGGACGGTTATGACATTGTGACGTCACATAACATGCCCTTTTCCTTCCTTCCAGAGATAGATATCCACAAGTCGGACGGCTGCCGGTCCGAGTGGGTGGAGGTGAGGGACGGGTACATGCCCAACGCGCCGGTGCTGGGCCGGATCTGTGGCTCCGGCAAAGGGCCGATGATGCGGTCGACCGGCTCCCGGCTCACCGTCGTCTACCAGCCCGGCCCTAGGCCTAAACCGCATCGGGGCTTCCGAGCACACTATGAAGGTAACTTATATTATTAACAAGCTGGCCCGGAGACCGTCGCGTCGCATTACGACAAGATAAACTCTCGTAATTCCCGTGTAAATCCCGATCCCTCGGGAACTCCGGGAGAAAAAGTAGCCTATGTGTCATTGTGGGTCTTCAGATACGTACATACGAAATTTCGTCGTAATCGGTTCAGTACTATTTGCCGCGAAGAGTAACAAATATCCATACTCACAAACTTTCGCATTTATAATATTAATAGGACTAGCTTTTGCCTGCGATTTGCGCGCGTTAAATTTGGAGTTAAACAGTTCCCCTTTGCCTATACTGTGAAAATTTCCTTCTATCCTTGGAATATCTAAATTCATATACTACATTTTTACTTATTGCCATTAAAAAATTCTGAATTCCGTTATTTCCCAAATTATGAATATTAAATATAATTGTATCTTTTTTTAGTTTAAAATGCATGAATATCTCCATTATCGTTTGAAGTACACCGTAATTATTATGTGCGATAACCAATTTTACAATTTTATCTGTTATTTATATTTAGAGAAACTATTGTTATTCCTACAACACACAAATACCATAAAATAACGTTACTAATTTTTAGTTACATGTCATGAGACAAGACAACGATTCATTTAATCGAATTAACCATTGTTGTGGTAACACTCATTAACACAATAAAACATTCAGATTGATTTTTAATCAATTCCACGCCGTTCCAACTTCGCGCTAACAAATTTCATAATTCTATTAACGGCTGCCGGGATTGAAGCGAACTTTGTTTCTGGAGTCGTGTATTCAGCGGCTGTAAATTGTGATTATCCGAACTTCTGTCGGGTCATTAAAGGTCAATTATACACGGGTCAATGTAATCCCTAATAGTCTAACTAAAATGTCCTTAAAACTCGCACATATTACGTAATATTAACTAATGAAAAATACTGTTAATAATAAACATTTCTTATACCAATAAATACGACTATAATGGGGTGGTCGAGTCTTTCAAACCGGCGTGCATATATAAAAAGTGATTAAAATAGACGAATCACGTCAGGTTTGTAAGGACAGAGATATTTGGCGGTGCGCCCTGCCTCCCTCACTAGGGACCTGGCGCAATGATATCGTAATACACCAATGAAAAATGTATCTTAACAAACTTTTCTATCAGCCCCCTGTCGGTATTAAAATACAGTATTTACAAATTCAAATGTGAATCGTACTGTTTGAACCAGCGGTGTGTGGCGGCGACATCGAAGTGGACACCAGCGGCCACCTGGAGTCCCCCAACTACCCTGACGATTACCAGCCCAACAAGCTGTGCGTGTGGAAACTGTCCGTGCCACAGGTCGGTACCAACGGTACATTACAGTCCAGATCGTGGCATTTGGATGATTGCTAAACTTGAACATATCATGTAGGTACATTTTGTACGAATCATGGTTTCTTGCATTATAACTGTCATTCTAACTATAAATAAGCGTATTAATTGTAGTCGTACAAAGATGTGACTCTTATTATCCATCTCTATCTCTGTCTGTGATCTATTCATCTATCTTTACTACATCCCGGTAATTATCCATCTTTATCTCTATCTCTGATCTATTTATCTATCTTTATTAAATTCCAGGACTGTTATTATCTATCTCTATATCTACATATGACCTATGTATCTATCTGTATTACATCCCAGGACTACCAAGTGGCGCTCCGGTTCCACTCGTTCGAGGTGGAGAACCACGACACGTGCAACTACGACAAGGTGCAGGTGCGCGACGGCGACGCCGCCGACAGCCCGCTCATCGGCATGTTCTGCGGACACAAGATCCCGCCGGACATAAGGTCATACATTTCAAAAAGACAGACACAAATCAGTTCATATATTTAAAACATATATTTATAATATATGTTTTATATTATATATTTATAATATATGTTTTATATATTTAAAACAGATACAGATCATACAGGTCCTATATTTAAAACAAATACAGAAACAAATCATTTGTTTACAAGACAATGTACGTCGGTTAGTTTGGCACGGAGTTCCCTATCGCGCGTTGCGAAGGTGACTAGACGGAAAAAAATCAGACGAAAAGTTGTCACGACACTTTTTGCTACAATTAATTTAATTTATTACAATTCCTTCACTAATTAATCGAAAGGAACTTCGTTGCATCCGGGTGACCCTTGACACCTCTCTTGCGTTTTGATGTGTATTATAGTGTGTTTTTACATCTGAAATCGGCTAGCATCTTTAATGATTACTAGCTAGTAGTGTGACTATGTTAACGCATACAATATACCTTTCCACTCCTAGGTCTGCTTGAAAAGATCTCTTTGGGAGATAAGCAGTACCTAAGTACAAAATTTAATATGTTTGCTTCTGTAAATTGTCCAGTGTTCTAAATTGTAAAATAAAAATAAAAATAAAATAAAATAAAAAAGCCTCGAAAAAAATCATAAAAAATAGATGTCGACAGTTTGACAACATCTGATATGAATTTGAAACGCACCTGCGTATATTCACATAATCACAAAATGACCAAAGTTTATTCCAAGGTCAGTCGTACATGTACGAGTATGAGCAGAAAAGTATTCTAAAGGCCGAACATTAAAGACATATTGTTTCCGTGTGATGTGTCACAAGAGAGAAACTACAGTGAACGCTTGTTTTTGGAAATAGTAAAATTATCTCGCATTTACAACTCAATGATAGAGAATTACTGTTATACATGGTCATTAATATTTTTAACGTATTTAATCTTACAATGGTGTCTTTATCTGGGAAGATATACACAGCTCATATATACATACGCGTATATACAAACAGATATGGCTTATATTTCAAATAATTATATTTTTAACTAACTTTAGGATTATTTGCTTGTTCTTTCATTCAATTTCGCAATAATATAAATACTTACAGACATTTCTATTAAGAAAATATTGGTTGGTAAATACAGCCTAATCAAAAACTAAGTTTTTACTGCACAAAATTATTAAGTAAAAATATATACAGTTGTTTAATTTCTGGACAGACTAATAGCAATTAATTTAATCAAAACTGATAATTTTGTTCCAGGTGATAAAAATTAAAGGCATATTCTTTAAAAGAAGCTTTAAAATAGAACAATAGGTAATTCTAAAGTAGTTCGTTTAGGCTATACAACGGAAAATCTTAAAGAACTTAATAATCGAAGGGCAGCTTCTGCCAGAGACAGAGCAAGAAAAAGTAAAAAAAAACCATGATCTGTTGTAAAATAAAAAGTAAGTAAATGATCTTACTATTAACGTAATTAATATTAAGATTATAAATTTACCCGCCGACGGCAGTATCGACAAATATAAACAAGGAGTAACAGGAAACTATAATAAACTTGGAAAGTTCTCTTTGCTGGCACTTCTTTTGATACGCTCAAGTTTTTTATATTTTTTTGTAAAGTTTGTTACTTAATATTTCTGATTGTATATAAAATACAGTAATCGTTTTTAAAGTCTTAGATCTACATAACATAGTACCTACTGACAGTTTTATGTATAAAAATTATAATAATAATAATAATAATAATTTTATTTCGGACCGTGGTCCATATCGATTATAGCACCATTATAGCACCATCCATTATAGCACACACGTTTCTCATATAAAATTTATTTTTGTTTCATGTCATGCTCTACCGGAGTAGCGCGTTACTGGCGGTTATACGCTGATAAATATGACCTAGGTCTCTTCAGAGTAAAGGTGAATAGGCTTTTTCTAGACTAGAAATAGCGCTACCTGCTGGCTTATCATACATACATATACGAGTACATACATATATTGATAATTGTTGTTAAGTTTGTAAAATTTATAATGCCTAATGCATATAGCATACAAATGTAGCCTACAAAGTATATAGCATCAATGAATAGGTACAAATTATACTTCATGTCTTACCCATGTTTGTTGCCGTGAAATTCTAAATCCACATAACGTTTAAACATATTTACATCAGACAAATTCGGAATGACAGATAACGATTTTAAAGATTTTCTACGCCACCGCTTTAAGATATTCACTGACACATCTCTCAGACCCTCGGACAGTTCAACACTCCGGTTTTTAGGTCATTTATATTGCCATAGAGATTGACGGGCCTCTACGTCAAGTGGCTGGAGCCCAACTGCTAAACCGGAGGTAGTAGGTTCGTTTCCCACCCAGAACAGACATTTGTGTGATGAGCATATTTCTCATTTTGTATTTCTGGGTGTTAAAATGTATCTATAAAAGTATTATAAAGTACCTACGTATATATGTATGTAGTTTGGTCAGCATAGCAGCTGCTCTGCCTGGTTTGGAAGCTGATGGCCATGTGTAACTGTCTAAAGTGGGTAACTACATAGATATCATAGAATATTTACTTTAACTGTTTGGGACAGGTGTTTAGAAGGTAAGTAGGTCAACAGGTTGGAGAAGTAACCTTTGCCTAGCAGTAAAATTTAAACATTACATACCTGAACATTACAGGACATTAAATTTTAATTATGTTTTTGATAGTTTACTCAAATCTGTACCTAAATGTCAAATCTATATAGCTATAGATACATAGACGTTACAGGTTTTATAAACGGTTAATAAATTATACGACGTAATATTCTTATCTCTAGAACTAACCAATAATTTATTAAATATTAGCAATATAGGATTGCTCGAGCATAGTATGTAATATTTCACATTTTAACACATTGCAATTTCGTTTTTACCTAAAACATAGTAATAATACACAACTGTTTTTCGTCTTTAATAGAGTTTTTTTTTAACTGTAGTAAGATTATGATGTTCTTTTCAGAATTTGTGATATATTTTTACAAAATTCTAACAAAATCCTTTCCAAAATCCTTTCCTTTCCCAAATCGAAAAAGCAAGGGACAGACAATTGTTTTGATTGCATCACAGTAATATGAATTATTGAAAATCTTTCATTAAGTTGTAATACGTTTGAAATCATTTTATTATTTCGTTGATTGGAATGCGCTTCAAGCATTTTGGCGTCAACTCGTCTCTAAATGTTTGTTTCATTTGTTGTTCGGCGAGTTCATAAATATTTATACTGAATGAAATAAGATATTACATTGTGGTGTGTTTAAGCTAACGCACTCCATTGTATAAAGCTTGGTACCGGTTACCGGTTATCGATTATTCAATGTGTCCTTGATATTAAAACATTCCATGTGGAAATGTTTAGACATTTTATAAAATATATATTCTACACGTAACATATGTAAATAATTATTATTTTTTTAGTATAAAATATTACCGTGCGGAATTAATGCGTTTATTAAAATCGAGACAATTATCAGTCCGTTCGCATTCAAGTAATATGATATTTATAGTCACATAAAATTCCAATACCAAATAGACTTGTAAAAACGTCTACTGATGGAGACAAACGTAAAAACGGTAACAAGACTAATAACAGGTTTTTTTGAATTGGCGTTTCAATATTTCGCGACCATAGTTTGAAAGGGGGATTTTAAAAAAACGGGCGTAACTTACGTGAAACGCTTCATCTTGATGTCAGCGGCAAATCACACAGAAATCCGAACACAAAACCACTACACAGTATTCCGCGCACACATGATCGCTGTCGAGAGGCGCGTGCGCACACTGCAATGCGCGACCGTTCAATGCGCCGTGATATCGGACATTG
>DWQT01004071.1:0-11654 GCA_018244895.1 Myscelus amystis hages | reverse complement strand
CGTCTGCCGCTATCAGAGATTTTGTAGATTGTTGTGGGACAATTAAATAATATTTTTATGTAATTAATGTTCGCATTTTGTATAAATTGAACATTCAGCTTTTTAGTTAGACAGTAATGTGCGGTACGAAACGAAATTGTAATGGTTGTTATCTCTGGAATATCAGGGCTATTAGGTAAATGTCGATTGGCGAAGTTGGTCGGTGTTTTTGGGTTAGTTCACAGCGGACGACTAACGAATAATCAGTGTTGCGGATCAGTACACGTCTATGTATGAAATATGTCATAAATTATCTTGAATAAAAGATGTATTATGCAATACTAAAGTTGGTTACACAATCTATTTTAGGCATTTAAAACAGATGTTTTTGAATACATGCATTTGCGTATAAGTGTGTGTATGTATGTATTTGTATATTTATGGGCGTGTGCATGTGTGTGTATAAAACATGGAGGATTTAAATACGAATGATGTGAAATGTCTGTTACCGAAAATACTTAAAACGCCATTTTCGGAATGTTTATTTTTGCTTCTGAATTATGGAATATCGCATTTATTGCAATCTAGATCCAAGAAATTTCAATATTTGTTGTGTGTGTATTAGTATCCAAAATATGCTAAGTACTTAATCGCTTTTAATACGACAAGAGCTCTAAGATATAAGACGCCAATGTAGCTGAACCTACCGGTGGCGTTGGGTTATCGCGTTTACATCAAGGTTCGGGCCGCGATAAAACTGAAAAGAAGGGCAAACAGATTGTTGAAGCTCACTAATGTTTACATCACCAGTATTATTAGGTAATGCTATCTTTAGTACGAACAATTTTCATTGGTTACAATTAATTTTCAAAAGTTTTATGCATATTTTTTTAACATTTCCAATTGAGCTCTTGACGCGCAAGCCTATTTTTTGTACAATAAAGAATCCTATTTTATCCATGCACAGTTAATTAAAGTTGATTAATATTACTACTTAATTCACCCTTTACATCTTGGATTTAATAATCTTAGACTATAGTGGTTTTTGATACATCTAGATATACTATATAGGTATTTATCTGTAGGTATAGGTATGTATAGGTATTGACATATCTACTAGTTACAATTCTATAAATTCCGTTGAAGAAAGCTTTTGTTCACTGGGGGTGAAATAATTGATGGATATACATAGTACATAGTTAAAATAAAAGTGAAGTCATTAGTTACTAGCTGTATTAATTAATAGTTTTTTCGATTATTCGAAGTAAGTTTAAAAGAATTAGCCACCAACGCAAGGCATCCTTTGTTTATGAATAATTGCGTTAGTCACGGTGTCTAGCGCTTCATTTATAAACATTTTAAAGCAATGTTCGATATTAAAAAGGTATCTACGAGTAATCTCAATCAGTTTGCATGCTTGCCGATGCATTCCCTTCAATTGACAGCAACGATGCGTTATCAATGTAATCTCTTATAGCACTGTAATTATAATGCACTCTTCACTTATATATGCTTTTCGTATATGAAAAATAACAATTTGCATTTCAATAGAAATTCACATAACACTATTACATAAAATGGCGACCGGAACACACGATAAAGGAAAAGTGGAGGAAAATTGCAACACGCCGCGAAACATTGTCACCGGTCAAATTAACATCGTTACATAGCAGCCACCCTTTGGGAAATAACTTTATTACATTTCAGCCAAGTGAGAACACTAGTGCTGAGGCGATGTTTTGACAACGGAAACAACGAGGTGAGGTTCTCTCTGACTTTATTTTACCTCATTTAGGCTGAATTTTGAATAATTTCATTTACAATATAGGTTTCTAAGTCATAAATAAATATTTAAATAATTCCAAACATTTATTCAGCTGCTTCATGCTTCATAATAATAGTTCAGCTTCATAATAATAATAGCATGGAACACTTTCAAACGCCGCCATCTGATCCCAAATTGGGCAGAGACTTTATTATACTGAGGCCTGTACTATAGTCACCCGACCGTTTATTATACTCAGACTGAGCACAAATAAACACGGGCATCATAGTTTGCCTACCGTTCAGTACGACCATACGTTCTGTACGGTTAGGTTCTCTTGACCATTAGACCAAGAGGCCATTCAATCACTTAGACTCTTAGAGGACTAAGGCAGGAGAGAAGACAGTACCCTTCTAGTAGAAGCGAACTTATTAACTGAATTGCACTGTCGTTAATTTAATCAAGAATTCTAATTGTCATTATATGCGAATCATTTGTATCCTTAACGTGTTAGTAGAAAATTTTCAATACCAGAAACACCCAGAAGAAAAATTCTCAGAAAAGGTTTCCAACTGCACTCGAGGGGTTAAAGCGAAATAAAGCTGGTTATTTATTTTATAGAACTACCGTAAAAGACGATGTGGTATCGAAGTTTACATGTTATTGTTCGAAATGCGTCCCAGTAGAAGCGAAAAATTTATTTGTACACTTAAACCGAAGTGGATAGTCGACATCCAGTAGTGAGGTTACGTTTAGAGAAGGAACAAATAACATAAAGAACAGAAGTGCCAAGAAGTTACTTTACTTTGATTACGGGTAATTATAGTGGGCCAGAGAATCGGTTCGACTGCCGGTCCCGTTTGATACCTGAATAGAAAATTTCAATAACTTTTGTGTCTGGATCGTGACTGGATCTTAAGTATCTGATACGCTACATCATTTAAATTCTGTAATCCTTACTAACCAGAGTTCGCTGCCTGGAATTCCATCTACAATAATCAATTAAAAGTATAAGGATTCGGAAAACATATCGCTTAGATCTTGTTCGTACGGAGATTGCCGATGACTTGTGGAGCGGTTTTGTCACATAACGCTCTCTTTTCTAAGAGTTGAAAGATCATGAAATACTAGCTGATAAGTTAGGTGGGGTTAATGACACAAAGATATCCACGTGTCTGTTCCATATAAGTCTAAATCTACCTAAGAACACTTTTCACTACCTAAGAACACTCGTTTTCCTCTACTCTTCCAGGAGTTGCTCGGCTAAGTTTGAAAGTTTCGTTTCTCAATGGGCAATACAATACATTGCAAATAATACTTAGGGAGAAAAGTATTTAGAGAATCGGCGCAACACCGTTGATTCTTGACTGAGTTCAGCTCCAAGGTTTAAGTTGATACTTGTACGTACCACTCCAGACGTCAATAGGATCTTTGGACTTAAAAGGGCATCATTGATATCTGTATAACAATCATGTTTTTTTAATAAGTTGTAAGATCTATTATGTATGTACGTATCGTACGTGTCTGGTTAATTCTTCACAAAACAAACAATGGTAATCAAGAGGATGGCTTTCTCAATAATCAAACAGGCTTAAAAGGTCTCAGGAAATGTCCGGAAAGCATTACAGGGAATAAGAAAAATTTAAATATTCATCCCTTTTGTCCGTTCCGGCGCCACTTAAGCGATTGATTTGATCGCTGAAAAAATGCGTATAATAGCCAATACATTTGGTTTTCGTAAGTATTCCTGCGCGACGCGCATTCTAAAATCATTCATGATTTGAAGCCTCGTACGTCTGGATTTGAGAGATTGCGAAGAGTTTGGGATTCAGTTTGTATTAGTTTGTATTCAGCAATAAAAACTGTAAATAATATCGGGTTCGATCGTTAACAGTCCGAATTGTGGCATGATATCTTTACATTGCAGTGACATTGTATTCATGTCTTTTACTTGTATTACAATAATTTCGTTTGAATTTTTCTTTATTACTTCAGGCCATCATTCACACAGACGTTAAAAACTGTCTTTAAAAAGTGACCTTAACACTTAAGAGCAACTTGAGTGTTTCCTTGTCGCTATTCAAATAACTTATTTTAATTTAATTGCTCTGAAGCGCCTGCAAATGAAATGGAAGGTAAAAGGAAATTAATTAGGTTGAGATGGCGAAAAAGTACGGAACCTTTTCTTTTCAACGGTCTTTGAAGAAAAAGAAGTGATCTAGAATATTTATGGTCCATAAAAGCGGTACTTTATGTTGAATTAACTTCAAAATGCTCCTACTAAATGCCTTGCCGCTTTTTATTTCTTTCTATTATGAGAAAACGAATTAACAAAAACACTACAGAATTAGGTTACGTACATACTAATATTGAAAATGATTGAAGTAACTCCGCTCAATACAAACTTATAATCGTTTTACTGACCAATCATTACAACATAAAAACAATCTGAAACTAGTTACCAAAAATGTCAGTACTGTCTGGTCTCTCTTGTTCATTTCCTTATTGTCAATACGTGGTCTACACTATTAATGGTGTTTTAATAATACTAGCTAAAATAAAAATAAAGGCGGATTGGAAGCAATCCTACAATAACACTATTAATACAGTTTCCGCATTTAAAATAATACAGATCCCGGGTTAACCACGACGTAACGTATTTTTCAGATCGTTGAAGTCACTGAATAACATGAAAATGTATTGAATTTTTAGTAAGTAGATATTTAAATTAATCTGTATTAATATTTTTGGTACAGATCTCTTGTGGATTGGTGTTTATTGTTTTTACAACTACCACTGTCCCGTTTCTTTATACATTCTCACTGTAATTTGTTGTAAAATGAAATTGTAAAAAGAATTAATGTCATAAGCATTGAAATATAATAAAAACAAAAAAAAACATTATTGTTAATGTAGCGGGATACTAACAAATAATATTCCTTTGAAATGAATATTAACCAATTTTAATATAATTATTATTGAGCAATAGCAACTCAAACAATTTTAACGTCAAGTTTCATGTGTTTGCTCGGATTTTAAGTACACATATTTAAATGGCAAGCGTAATTTAATTTGCGCATCCCTTTTTCAACCTATATATACGTTTGTAGCCGCGCGTGCTTGAAGCTTTGATGTCAAGAACCAGAAGATAATTAAAAAGACAAATATACCGAACATACGCATCTCCGAGCTAATACATCAAAGGTCAAATTTAATTTAATAGTCAATTTTATTTAAGTTTATTTAACTTTATTTAAGTTGACTATTAAATTAAATTTGACCTAAAAGTGACGTATATTGAAACAAAAACAATAGTATACTTCACGTTTTATAGAATAAATAGGTATAAGTGATCACTGAAGCTGAAAGTTGAAATATTCAATTCTTTTCAATTTGCAATTTTAACAAATGTCAATTATGTGACATTATTGTATGTGATTATAATAAAATAATAACATTGATGTAAATAAATTAAAGCTTTTATAAGCAATGCATAATCAATACATACAGTAAGGTACATTGAGAGATAAAACTACCAACAGTCTTTTATAATAAAATGTTAAATCGTTCTAGTGCAACCATCTGCATCAGATGTCCGATAGCATAGCATGGCTAAGATCAATACGGGTGAGTTGCTGTATCTGAGGCATGAGACAGAACGATTTATCTTAAGTTGTGGCTGCCTCCAACACTAATCACATTGAAACAGAAACTAACGCAATACAGAGCTGCTACCTCCACGGATGAACCTTCAGCAAAGGCGTCTGCCTATTTACTTCCTCCTTCACATAAAATACTACAAAGGCAGGCGTACGTATAAACTGACAAAATAAAGCAATACCAGACTGATGATGATAATGTTTTCCTTGATATCCAGTTACTATAAGTAAATTCAAAACAACCCCAAGATCTTTTTTGCCGCTAATCATATAAGAAAACTTAAGATATAGTACCTATCGGTCTGAAGTATGACTACCTACTTACTCGTTGTTTGTACGAAAATACAACCATAATAAAAAAAGTTTACAAAACCCTATTTACTTTCGCACCGGGAATTCAGTTCAAAAAACAAGTTATGACTCAAATATCTCTCACCGTTACAACCAATACTTTAGCAATTTCGTCTTGATACAACCGCATTTTCCTGTATCTCTTTTGTAAGATGTATAAAACGCTTATACCCTAGAGAATACGTCGAAATTGGCATCTGTGTACGTAGGTAAGGTTTTTATGTATCTCTATATAATAATATGTATTTTAACTTTTTAATGGAACCGCTATTTATAAAATGTAAAATTAAATTTAAATCGAATTATGTATATCATACTATTACATGTAGGTAGAAATTGGAAAACAAATAACACCGTTTTGATTTTTAGGGAGGTGAAACATATCATGAGACTGGCACTTGATTTCCATTCACACGTGTAGTATAAAATAGAGCAAAGGCAATAAAACCTTCACCGATAGATAAACTTCATTGACGCGGTGTTAAGGGGACACGCGAAGGCTTAACTGACAATATAACTTTGAAGCAGTGTGGGTATACAACGTTCCAAGTTTCACGACACATTCGGGTGAATTGGTGTAAATATATTTTTCATGCTTTTTCATGTACTATAGCTAAAAGACGAGCGATATGCGAGGATCAAGTCATAGATTCAATTTATGGTGTATCTTTTGTCGCTATTAATTTTCAAAGGTCTTTTAGAAACTGAAATTAAAAAAACCAACAATTGGCATATTTACTATACTTTATTATGCATACATAAAATGATACGAAGTATAAAAATATTGGCACGTTACATTTTAATGCTTTTGATTATTTATTCTTCTGCCAACCATATGTCCGATGTACAGTCTCCACCAGGATATCTGGAAATTGTTTTTAATTGTTAACATATTCCGCCTACGAATTGGCATAGAGCATTATCTCAATTATGTGAGATCGAATCAACAACACAGCTGGTTACCTGTTACAGGAGTTTCTTTTTTATCTGAATTTACAGAATAATATACCTTATATTACAATATTTACAATTTTATCTTAATATGGCAATAGCATTAATATATTACAAGTAAGGAATATATATTGACACAGCTTGACTAAATTCAAATGATAAGTAATAGTTACAATTATAGTAATAGAATAAATATTTATTATATGTGCAATATGTGGAAAATGTCAGTTATCAATAAATTCTCACCTCATTTCGTGTGGCAGTACTGGCCCATTTGGTTCCTTCCCGAAGTCGACGAGGAATTCTGGATCTAACTTCATGCCGCCGTTAACGATATCCACATCCAACTTTACTATCCAACCGCCCTATACGGAAAATTACGTCACCAGGTAGAGAAAGGTATTTTTTTATAAATATATGCGAGAAGGTGCTAGAAAATAGTTATCATAATTAAAAAAGTACCTTCCCATCCATATTCTTACACAAATATAATGCCTAAATTCTTAGTAACTACAGTTTTAAGTACTTTGGGGTTAACAAAACCTTATAAACATCTAAGGAATTTAACTTTCACTTAGTTTCTAAGGATATCTTTACGTTCCTACTAAAAAACTGTCATCATGTAATGTCACTTTGTTTCGAAATTCTGTTACCTCCTCAGCCATCTTGGGGTAAAACTGTTTATCCCACGGGGAATAGAGCGAACTTGACACGTACAACCGTTTTCCATCTAGAGACAATTGTAGCATTTGTGGTCCACCAAACAGTCGTTTACCTTTAATAAACACTGGCTTCGCTGGCTCCTGGAAGAGAAAATAAAATAGAAAACAAAATAAATAATACTCTGTTGAATTAAAATACTACAATTTGTACGAATATCGAGGTACGAAATGGTAACAAATAAAGACGTACTATACGGTAGCAACGATACAGCAAAATTGTTAATATTTCCACTGATTCAAGTAAAATATTTATTAGGAAAGCAAAACGAAATGTCAATAGCATTACATAAAACGTTAAAAGTAATTTAACGGCGAGCAAAACACAAATGAAAAGACTGACGCAGCAAAAAGGTAATTGTGTGAAGTCACGAGGCATTAATTCAAATCGTTATTCGCTCTTCGTGAAAATGAGAAATTCTTGCCTTTAACTCCTTATCTTCGATGACTGTGAGTCCATAATTGGCTATTTGTCCGCCCAAGTGAACCTGACCAGTGAGTTTAGGGTTCTTGGGATCCGAAATGTCATATTGTCTTACGTCCCCGTGCAACCAACACGAGAAATATAAATAATGATCATCCAACGAGAGAAGAATATCCGACATGAGACCTAGAGAAAAAGTTAATGGAACTGTCATGTTGCCATGAACAAAGCAAAAGATGAAACAGCGCTACGAATAACAAAGTGTAATAGAATTATTAACAGTTAATCTCGAACAAGTCACAAGCAGTCTTCGATTGAAAATTTACTCGTACTTGTAAAATTATTTTCAGTGCCTTTTTGAGATTTTATGTAATATCGATTTAAAGTAAATTAAGGCATTTGATGAAAATCCACATCATTCATTGGAAATTTAGTTTATTAATTGGAAGTATTCATTTGTGATTTACATTGACAAATTGCAATTTTAATTGTAATGTACAATAAAAATTTTGAGGCAACTTTTTTCATTGTACAACTAAATAAAAAATTACCATTCAGTTGGGTTTCCACATCATCCTTCAAAACAGTCTTTGCTGGTATATCTATAACTTTATGAGCATTCCAAGTGCCATTCGTCTCTTTGTAAAATCTAAAATACAATGTGAAGATAAAGAGATTGTTTGCCAATTAGAGTGATTCATCTACAATCTAGAATGAATCTTAACAGAGAAGGTACGTCTATATTCAAAATATCGGCCAAAGTCCTTAATTAACTGAACCTACACAAGTCTTGTGCTTACAAATCTCTTACCTGTAAACGTTGGCTTCGACGGCGCACCCTACAAATCCTTGCGCGGATTTAGGATCATGAAGGAATCTGATTTCCAGCGGTGCGCACCCTTCTTTACCCAAGTCTATCACTTGCTGTAGCTCTCGTGTGGACCATTTATATACATTAAGCGATGTTCCATATCGTTCCGAGATTGGAAGGTCATTGGCATGGAAACCGCTATAAATCAATAATAACATAAAGCTAAAATTATGATAATGATACTGTTAACTTCATTGAATACAAGAAAAAAACATTATAACAAAATTAGTCGAAGAGTAGTTGCTACTCTAGAATGAGTAGCAACTAACTACTCCTACTTCTAAGCCCAGTTTATTCTTGTTAAAGATGGGTTACAGTCGTTAACGGACGGGACAAGCTATTTGCTACGGATGCCTCCTCTTTTCTTACTGTCTTAACACACAAAAAAAACTAGTAAGATTACCAAAATATATATTAATGATATTTGTTTGATTGAATTAAATGACATATTTTTTTTATATTAATGATAATTGTACCTTTTAAAATGCTTCGGTGATCCCCATTCAGAAGCGACCATAACATCATGGTAGGGTTGGTACCAAAAGTCGTATCCAAACTTCGCTAATTTAGTGCCCTTCGTCCAGGACCCTTCAACAAGGTATGACAAATCAGAACGATGAAATCTAGAGCAGTAAGCGTAGGTACTTTACATCTGATGCGTATAAAGCAATCTTCCCTACGTCACTTCGACGCATCCACACCCACCTGTCACTTCCAAAGTCTTCGAATCGATGAGCACGAAATCCCCCTTTCCGTTTTCCTCCTTATCGCCCATCGTGGAAATCATGATTTCCCCGGTTGCCAGGCAGTGCGTCGTGTGCGGGAAACTGCAGTTGAATGACCTCAACTCGGAGCCGTCGATTACCTGGTAACGAGATTTTCGACGCCCTGACACTCGATAAGGGTGAAGACGTTTGCGTCTTTGGAGGTTTGAACGCTACTTACGAAATAATATATGAGCCTTTTCTTTGGAAACCCCATTAAAGTGACCAAATTTTTTTCATCAAATCTTATTATTAAATGATTTTATTTAGATTTAAATGTAATATTATGTCAACAATTCTTTTAAATCGTAAAGTAAGTGGCTAAGAAACATCGATTTCCACAAAATATAATGAAATATGTATATTATAAAAAGACGTTAAAGATATAAAGTATAGCTCGAGATTAGGTATGTATAGTACATGTAAAACAAAGTAATAAAATTATTAATAAAATACATTCATCCGACAACAAAAGAGAAAAGATTACAAGCAAAAGTTTAACGGCCAATATGATGAGTTGAGAACAGTTTAATAGAAGTTGGAAAACCGAAAGTTTGTCAACAGATTGGGCACGAGTTTCTGAGAGGTAGTTGTGCGTAATTTCGTACGAGCATAACAACTATATGTAGCTTACGGCAGTAATTACGGAGAGGGTTGATTGACGGAACAATATGAGAATACACACGGCAAATACGTGTACATCATTTGAAACAGTCGAAAATTTATACGTACATTATGAAAAATGATTATTGTCTGCTGAACAAAATATGCTTATTTATTTCAATGCGACGCGAAATTGAAATGTGTACAAAGGAAGGAGTTTTATGGACAATATTATACTAGATAGGTAAATAAAGATCCTAGATCTTCGAGAATTACTGTGGGCTGTTGCTGAGCTATTATGTTATTTGTGTATTGTGTTATTAGCATAGTTACATTCTTTTTCGGAGAGTTATATAGTGGTATATAGAGTTATGTGGTTTTGTTTTTATAAATAAATGGCTTGTCTGTGACTACGAGCTCAGCTGATGTGGGCAGAAGAAGGATTCATCACTCTTTAATATAAGAAACTTACAGTTTTATAAATATCACATTCATAATGTAAATAATATGTTATACGTGAAAATATAACACTAACAAACTTCGTACGGTAATAACACATTTTTGTAAAGAAAACGAAAATAATTTACTAAAAAGGCTCCACGTTCACTTATTCACTTCTTATGTTCCGGTGGCTCGTCATGCAGAAGTAAATAAGTGCCTACTTTAGAATTCAAAAGTAATTTTATTTGGAGTACACGTTTGTGATCAAAGCTACATGAGGATTATGTTCGCTATTTATTATGTAAACATATTTAATATGAAACGACGTCTTTGATGTAGGCTTATTGGTGTAAAATGTGATTTTGTTGTACGAGTACAAACACCAATATCGATGTAAGTATATGAAGAAAACGATCGTCTCTTAGGGCAAAACAGTAGGTAATGATTCTGAATTGAAAAGTCTTTGTAAGGTTTTTCCTTTGACGTTTAAGGTTTACAAGGCTTACTCGGGCTATTGTTTCTATTATTAACTTATAATAGAACCCTCCCACTTGCAAACAGGCTCCACCTGCCGGTTATTATTAAGAACTGGTACATAAATAAACATGGCTAATAGAATTAGCTTAAATTAAATTTCACAATTATAACGCGTGTAGCAAAAAATAAAGTAGTGAAACGACTCGCAATGGGTAAACGTAAAAAAGGGGAAATTAAAAAAAACTTCTGGCGATCCGTTGACATAAAAATTCAGCTTCACGACCTTCCTGTACAAACAAAATTCGGTCTGAATCTACGAGATTAACGTTATGAAGTTTCGAATTGGGGGCAGCTTTTTATGAGAAACATAAATCGTGTGTCGTTAACCCTTCGAAAACAATTCAGTCGATCCGCTATTATTGAACTTCTATCTTACAACGTATATGTTTTCTGATCGCTATATATACATACATATTAGCATTTCGTGTATTATTCGCAAGAGCATACTTATCGATTTACGAGTATATATGATATACAATTTAAATTATTCGCGTCTAACCACCTGTCAACGTTTATGTACCTAAAGTAATACACCGTGATAATAATACTATTTGCTGTTTGAATATTGAGTAGCGACTGATAAAGGCAGT
>DWQT01004070.1:0-11655 GCA_018244895.1 Myscelus amystis hages | reverse complement strand
ATAGGGAAAGGGGAATTGTTTTACTCCGAATTAAACGCGCGCGAAGCCGCGACCAAAAGCTAGTATGAAATAAAACTAAATGACCCGATGATTATAATTAATTCTCTTACGTATACGTTTACCTACATACGTTTAAGAGCACTATTACAAATCTCTGAAGAAATTTAGAAAATACTTTAGTGGTTCCTTACATTTTGGATATCAAATTATTTTAATTCACTTTTAATTATGCATCAAGAGGTGAAAGCACCATCGATTTATTAATTGGTGATACTTAAACTAGCGTCATGAATTTAATCTCGATATAGATAAATGTGTTTTAAGTACTTAATACCACCGAATGTCAATTCATGTCACATACCAATATCAATTCAGATCGTCGATGCAGAAAACCTCATCCAAATGAATTGAAATCTCTCTGAAAGTGACATTACCGAATGGAAATGAACGTAAATCCAATTACCATTGATGCAATTAGATCGCACAAGCATTTTATCGACACCTATTTTATTCTATTGAAGTCTTAGACAACTTATGAATTAATTCATAATACAGCAAACCTGACATCGGACTAAAGTTCAAAATAAAACAACTAACAACTGACATTCCCTCTTAAATGCAATCATCAATAAATAATTGACCATCGAAACTTACTAAACTACAACATAACATTTTCTATATTCAATATAAGACTCTTGAAATGTAAACTCTTGCTTGCCCAAACGCTGATCCAAACACTTATGGATTATACTCATGCCGTTATCTGGATGCCAACGAGGAGATTTTAGATAAGCCTGAACGCTTACAAAATTGTCAATTCGTTTATACTGGACTCAAGTTTGACAGAGTGTCTCACATCAGCGATGATCTCAAGTGGCCCTAATCCAACTTCGGGGCACATGCGGATATTATGTCTCCTCATTAATCTTCCATATAATCCATCGTCTCCTTCCTAGCAAACACTAGATTTAGATTTGCTTGTAAACTACATATTCTATTGCGCCAGACTGTCTTACAGAAATTTCAAGCCGTTGAAAGCTTTAAAATATGTCGAAGTATTACTAGATAAATGCACGAACGGTAGTGCTAAATAAGTTCAACTTTGTCATTCGATATTATGTATATACATAAGTCCAAATCCAACAATAAGGAGAAATCATAAAATATGAATCATTTATTTTATTCATATCATTTCCTTACTAAGGTCTGACCCTTATCAGTAATTTAAATATAAATAAACATGAAAATTTATAGCTTCTCCAAGTTCCTAATACCCTGGCATCACTCTACAGGGTCCTAAGGAAATTATCACTATATTAAAATATGTATAAACCTAGGTTCTTTACTTCATTTATTTAATGTTGGTAAATATATACTATACAAGGTTCCTATATACATACAAGTTTCGTTGACGAATAATATTGTAAAGTATTATAGACTCATTGCTTAGTGTTAATGCACTAAATAAATAACACCTTATTTAGAAAACCTAACGAAAAAAGATCTGTCAATGAGTTTTTCTCCTTTTCAACAGTCACACAAAGAAAATCATGTCTTTCGCAATTAAAAAAATCAATATGAAATTTAACTGTTTTCGTATATTTCTTCCGAAATACTTTATTTATTTACTTACATAAAACATCTAAATTTCGAAACGCATTTTAAACCGCTCCATTACTGCAGTTAATTACGACTATAATTGAATACGAACAATTAATCAGAAGCAGACTACAATAACATTTAATTCAAATTGGCTAAAATCGATCAAGCATTAAATCCTTTATATCGAAGTTGGTAGATTAAACTAGCCATTTGTTGAGTTTGAGAGCGGTGATTTAGCGAAATAAATCCTCGTCTGCAGACAGATTTGTTGCGACCAATCGACGAGTTGATTCATCATTGTCTTCACATGGACGAAATAAACTGGACTGGAATAAGTTTATTCGTGAATCCATAAGTTGTTATCCAACAGGAAATCATCTTTTTTGACAAACAATGGATGAAACGAATGTGTACTTGTACGCCTTTGTTTTGCATTCATCGCAATCCAATCGGAAACGCAACTGCTCCAGTTTCGCTATAGCAACTTATATAACGCCATCGATCGACCAGAACGTAATGTATACTTTATGTACAAATATTTTAGAAACCTTGATTACAGCTAAATCCTACGTAAGAATGACCGTACGCGTGTTGCTAGTCCTAAGGATTAGGAAGCACCTCATGTCAATCGTAAATGCATACTTGTGTAAGAATACATGAATCTCAGTATAGTAAACAATGAAACAATAACCGTCTTGTAATTCTTGCTTTGTAAGCTTTATATTAATCAAAATTACATTTTGAAATCGTTTTCGACATATTGCTAATATCATAATTATATTTGTTGAACAAAGAAATAAATCTGTTATTCATACACGTCTAAGAGTAAATGTGGCACATTCTAAGTATAGCGGAAAATATCAAGTGACGTCCATTATCTGGCGCCATTGAGAAGGGTCTGGGCTCTGCTCATTCAGCACGTATTAATATATTTGTATGTATATTGCATTCTACTGATACCGATACAATGGATAACCGAGCTACTACCGATTGCAATTATTTAGTAAATATTAAACATTTATATAAATTTGAGCGATTTTATTATGTTATGATAAATATTATGATTTGTTGTTTTATACTTACTAAGCATTCTAAGCAAAATCAGGGACAAACTATATATGTACATGTATACAATCAATAGACCTCACGCGATTATGTAATCTTATCGCTTTTATCGACTTTGCGAGCCCCATACATTCAGATAGAAAGAAATAAAGAAAATATTTAGATACTAGCACCGCTCGTAAACCTAATACACATTATAATATTAGGTGCAGTTTATGTATCCACATAATCACGATCGTCAGAAAAATGTGTGAATTTATTTATACTCATTTAATTATTTACATATCTAATACGGCTGTACTAAGTTCAACCAAGAATTTTCCGTACCCAATTACAACTACTGTCTACGTTACTATGAACCGGACGAAGTAAATGTTTCTGGTAACCTTATTATCTTTACATCTCGCAACTTTTTTAAGGTCGCATCATACACGGGTCCGACATAATGGAAAACACTTGAATCTTGACAAAGGGAAATTGCGGTCTTGTCAAAAGAAACACCAGGATATAACAATTTCATATGTTTCAACCACATAGACGACAAGCACAATTTAAGAGTAAATAAATATAGCCACTTATGAGTGAAAGTGTTATCTTTGGATTTCCGAAACATCGCTCTGATAACAGATTGAGTGGACTTCGTGTTTAAATTTATAAACAATCCTAGGTCACTGATACAATGAAACTATATTATGACACTTTCTTTATCGACCAACTTGAAAAACACTGAAAATAACGTCGCATAACATACTTACGTATATAATTATTCCCTCACAATAAGCTCTGGGGAAAACAAAGCGGAAATAAATGGCGTGCCCCGTGTACAATTTGTTGGTCCACCCTAATTCCCTTTAACACACGCTAAACAAAAGTGGCTAAAGTATAGGCATTTAACTCATCATATGTTGTTAAATTTGTGGTTCTCAGAACTCATAGAGATCGGCTCTCTCCAAGCCATTAGACACGGATTTTAATTAAAAACCTACCGAAGCAGTACATTTTTATAACAATGCCACTACAACATAACGATACACTGTAATATTTGGGGCTAAAATATAATATAAAAAAGGATATGATTCTCAACCTACATTATATACTGTAACAAAAGAGGCCTGAAAAAGACAACCATTTAAAACAAACACCAGCCGAGTCACACCGAGGTCAGCAGGGTTTGGGAGGCCCGCGTTACGAAGATAAGTAGAGGCAAAAAGCTAAATGTAATTCTCTACATCGATCCTATCTTGGGACTGTAACGGTCTTTTCTGTCCCGAAACTTTGTTAAAAAGATTGTTCCATGATTCAATCGGGTGTTTTTGTTTAACGATTTTTATTGTTTTCAATTTGGAATTACACAAACGGTAACGGTAATGTTAGTTGTTACTTTGTTGCATTGGAGTTTTATTATACTTCAAGTTCCGTTATAAGACTACATACTATAATTACTTTCTATTTAATACCTAAAACGAAAATTGTAGAGCTAGAAAATAACCAGGTACAGATATTGATATATTTCGAAAAACGTAATCGTAATCTATAATTTAAGCTGTGTCTAAATTCCAAACAAAACAGTTTTCATACAATCTTTCTACCCCTGTTTTATTCCCTTAGAGGCGAAGTTTCCAAACTTCCTTCCTTATGCTCACTTACGTTATATAAAGATATTATATGAAAATTACCAGGATTGTAGATTCATCGATTTCGGACGTGCACCGTACTACACTCTGTACAGTACAATACTCTAGTTCAGTCAGTTACTTGCCTATAGATTTTAACGGTGATACTCACACGGTCCAATCTTTAAGATAAGACAGGAAATTTGTCGGATAACATTTCAATACCGTAGTATTATTAATTAATATACCATAGTATTGAAATACCGTAGTATTGAAGTACTTTATATTATATTCTTTTTTTTTATTTCTTTGCTTTTACTTTGTGCTTTTTATTTATGTGACACCCGAAATAAATTATTTTTCTTTCTTTCAAATGTTATCCGTAGATCAAAAGCTAATATTCAGATGAATTCGTATCTAAAAGCAAAATTACAAAGCATTGTTGGAAATTAAAAATGATAAAACGTATGAACATTTTCCGGCACCTCAATTTGACGAGCCCAAGTGTTTCCTCGAATAAATCCCAAATTGCGCGATAGGTGTTTTAAAGCGAATTTTCGCTGACCTCAATCGCGGTTAGATTATGTCCGAACTTAGTTTCGACGCGGCTTATTTACAAATAACTTGTTTCAGGAGGAGATTGTCAGAAAATAAACTACTTTTTCTTTTCAAGATCAATTAGTTACAACTACCTGACTTCAGTTTATGGTGATACTTAGTTATTTATTTAATATCATTTTTGCTGCTGAGAGTAAAATGAAATGAACATGATGTCTTTAAACTTGGGAAGCCACTAGTCATTAATTTATATGGAATTAGCTCACCCCGCAAACGTTGCTTTGCCAAATAAATAATTTCTAGACGATCTCTACTCTGTGCTCTTTTCCGGGTGAGAAGTGACACTGGTAGATTCCTGGCGGGAGTAACTGGTCTAGTTGTAACTGATTAATCATCGACCGCCGATTAAAGTACATATATCGTTATTTAAAAAATAGCGGTTGATGGTGGAAGGCTGAAAATTTAGGGTCGTATGTATTTTTGAATGCTGTATCATAAGAAAAATAAAGAAAAAAAATGTGTAAAAAATAAATAAAAAATTTTAGGGGTAGACAACCCTTATCACTTAGGGATATAAAAAATAGATAGTAGCCGATTCTGAGACCTATTAAATTTGTATTTAAAGCCAGCCAGCCGTTTCGGAGAAGTATAATGGTAACATTGTTACACGAGAATTTTACTCGTATATGAGTATATAAGATTATAGATAAACACTTATAGGCACACACCTTGTCTATACCCGCAACCTTGGTATATTTCAAGCTTCGTATCGCCCATGTAATCTCTTTCATTGTGATACACGCTAGCATGGAAATTTACCGATTTCATCGTGAGCATAACCATACATATCTCAATAAAACATATCAGCTCCATCCTCCATCGTCCTTCACAACTATTGTGTGTTTAAGAATGTTTTCATCCTCAAATTTAGTTAAAAAACAAATATAACCAATGTCTTGCGTAACTGATTGCATGCATGATTTACTTTCATATAAATATGATTATATTTAAAATATGTATAAGACATCTTTTATGGTGCCTTAATAAAACGCTTTTATCACGAATGGCGTCTGCCCTACTAAATCTCAAGAAATACGGTGTCAAAACTTTTTTCTTGAAAACTGGCGTGGAAAAGTTTAGGATTACGAGTATGTAAGTTTTCTATAACATAAAGATTAAACCTTTAGGATCCAAATTTCACTAAACATGTTCGGAATACATAAACAACTTGAATGGTACCACAATTTATTTAATGTGTAATTCGACTTGTCTCATGGTTAGAGGTTACCCTGACTGCAAAACCTATTCGATACGCAGACATTTTTTAATTGCCTAATCTAAAACCAGATAACCATGTATGGAATTGGCAGAATTATTATACTTGCTATTAATGAATAGTTACTTCTAAAATTCTTCTACTTTAATTCAATATTACTAAAGATAGGTACTTACTGGAGTTTTACCAATTATATTTATTTAGTTATTTTCCATTCGCTAAAAATAAAGTTTTACCTAAATATTCAGGAAAATTCTCTGCGAAACTTATTTAGACGCTAAAGCAAGTAGCGCTCAACTCATACGTTTATGAAAGTTTATGAAACTTGTTTTCTCGATTTTACTAAACTATAATAATATAATATAGAACTATAACTATAACTATAATAATATAAAACTATAATAATAATAACTAATAAGTACTAAGAAGAAAAAAATATCGTTTTTTCTTGCAATATCATTTACAAGACAATCACAATCGCAAAACAACCTTTGCAATTCAAACTGAGTAATTCTATGTGAACAAAATGTGATAATTATCTACGGTTTATTATTTTCCAGATTTTAACCTGTTATTAGTAAACTAGAAAAATGATACCTCGATAATCAAGTTAGCTAGAGTGGAGGCGTTAAGGCGCAGCTTAAACCTTTAAAATAAAGCCCGAGCAACATATCCATACATTAGTTAGCTGAAATACAACCTGGAAACAAATGCTCCCAAAGGTAAAATGTATGGCTAGTTGTCATCATTTACTGGCACCTGGGTGTTTGAGAAATCATTTGATCTACATACATTCATGTATGTACTCGTATGTCTTTAGAACTTGCTCAATCGTTTAAGTCAAAGAAATGAAATATAGTCTAGGGTACATACCAAACATAATTTTCGATATCTGCATTTATTTTAATTGTTTAAATATAAATATCTTGCGCCAATATTGAACGTAAATCATTGAGAAATAAGTGGTAGCAGTAAGAGTAGTCGTTTTTTAACATTTTCCTATTTATCTTTATCGAGTATTTATATCGGATATTCTTATTAGCTATATTTCATACTAGTAACATTAGCATAGTATATTGTTTACAGTTTGTATTCTCTTTTAATAAGAAACTGTTGAAATAAATTTGATATGGATTTTACATATAAATTTTAAACTTGTTTTTCATTGACTTCTTTCACTGCAAGACAAACTAATAACTTAATTTAGGTGTCAGTGACAGGCAAGTAATTTAAATATCCGCCTCCCTTTCCTAACGCTCCACAAGCCTCGAGTTCAAAGGCTGCCAATATTTAAGATATTTACAACTAAGATTAAATGTAATATGCTATAGCGACGAGGGAAAACATAGCAAAGATACGTGCACATTTTAAGAGTTCTCTTTGATGCTCTCCAAGCGTATGAAGCCCGCCTCCTCGCATACAGTTAGCATGGTAATTCATCTTTAAGCTTTAAGATTATGAGACGAGAATCCTGCTCATTAGTGCTACAATTAAAATTCATTGCGACCGTAAGTGCACTATTTTAAGTGTTTTCTTCTTTTATCAACACGTTTAGTAAATTCATTGCTTAAAACCAATGTATGTTTTCAACTGATCAACTGCAAGAGTCTTTCATATACCTATCTGTGTTTCATCAGTATGTTCTTTCATTATTAAGATTCACAATTGTTCAAAGGTTGTTGTATGACGATGTCGTAATAAAATAAACGGATAATGATTAACATTTGGGCGACTCCAAGCTAGGTTCATAGGCTATTGATTAAATTTGAATGATATCAGAACGTAATTAAAATCAGCCCTTCTGTTGCCGTAATTGATATTCTCCGATTATATAATCAATTTCCACTACGCAATATACGCTAAATTTATATGTGCACCTATGTAATACATTTAAGCATAAGTCATGAAAGCATGAAGATATTCTTAAAATTATAGGAATATGAACTAAGTCTTATTAATTGTCTTAATTATATGATTAAGTTTCAATAATTAGTCGATACAAAAAATTAATCGCTAGCATATTTTTTCCTATAATCCAATTGATTTTCTAATTTCTAATAAGCCTCATCAAATTACACGCGAAAATAGGGACAATTTCAGTGAGGCCTTAATTTGACGACTTGGGTTAATTTAAGATATACGAACGTATAAAGCGTCGTCTCAGTTTACATGCTTAAGAACATTTTAACTGACAAGGAAATTTCAAGAAAATTGCACACTTCACTCATCAGTAGAGTTTCGACGACGCTTGCTAATATTTGGGATATTACGCTGAGCTACTGCATACTGAGCATGTTTCTAATTTCTTGATATTTCCAAATTATATACAATACCTATATATACCGGCATACATATATTGATTACTTATTATAGTATAACATTGCAGAGAGCAATTGTCGTCTGTGTGCCCAACCTTATAATGTTACCGTTGTATACTCGTATGTAAAAGGTACGCTCCACCAGAAAAAGTAAAATTCTACCATCGGGTCATAGCTTGCTCGAATGGTGTTTTGTCTATAACTAAAACAAAGTTTGGATTCACTTGCCTTCCTTCTCTTATCTCCATTCCTCGTTCCCTACATTAACTAATAATGTCAAACAAAACATTTTCCGCAACTTAAGAAAGGAACGAAAACTTGTATTTACAACTGATTTCGTTTCACAAGGAACCTAAAAAAGAATTGAAACATGGTTTATAGGAGGGGAACAATCGCCTAGTTTTATAATACACTAAAAAGAATAGATTGTAGAAGGAGATGCATTGAATAATTTGGATATTATAGATTTGGTGGCACAGATGTTCACTCGCTATCGTCGCAAACCTCCCGGCTCAAAAACCTAGCCAATATTAAATCAATCACCGTCAGAAGTTTTGTTACCACAACCGGAGCCAACGCGAACCCAAATCCTTACATGGGTCTAAGTGGCCGCGGCGCCCGAGAATATCCCTCTGAATAAAACCGAACAAGAAGAGCATTTTCACCTGGCTTTACAATGGACTCATAAGAATACCTATAGGTATATCTTAGTAAAAGAAAAAAAGACTGAAAATTTGAGGCAAACTTATAACCTCTCAAATAATTAGAAGTTTCTTAAGCTCATTTACAAATAAGCGTTTTAATTTAGTTTAACGTACAGGGCTGATACAACATATGATACGTGCGGAAAATATTTACTTGCAAGAAAATGTCTCATTAGATTATTTCGAGTAACTCAAGTTACTATTATAAGTACATAAACAATCCGGCGCAGAAATTTTAATTTTTAAGGCCTTCGTTAGATATATGCGGGATAGTATTTTGTATATGCGGGATAGTATTTTGTATGATAGGATAGTATAGCTGAACATACTTAATACATAGTTTGACTCCTAAATAGACTATTTCATTTGCATAAATATCACACTCCTAAAGGTACATATTACCTTAATAGGACAGGTTCGAAAGAGATATTATCTGGGTATATCTAGATTAGTCAAACTATCAGAAAGCATGCAAACTACATATATTAGTACTTACTTATATAAAATGTACTTGCCGTCGCAGCTTTTGTTTACATTAAGCCTAAACTTCAATTTGCGACAAAATGTTAAACAGGAGAAGCTAATTTCTCGCACCATTACTTTATTTCAGTAGAAAGCTTTTATCTTTTATCTTTGTTGTAAAGTTTGAAGTCAACAGAGAGTTATTACGCAAGAGCTTTCGTAACGGTTTTTAGAGTTTCATATCAACCAATTTCATGTATTTCATATTATTTCAAATTGAAAAATATGTCTGCGCTCTTACAGAATACAGCTTGCTGGAACGTGCGCTATTGAACAAGAGGGTACAAGAGGTACCCTAAGCGTCTTTCACTGTTAGAGAGTCGCTCGTGAGGGGTTCTCATGCTAGATGTCAGCACAATGCATTACAGTCTATATAGGAGGCAAAAAAGTACATTTTAACAGCTAAACTCGGAAATAAGCAACCTACACATTCGGCTTTTTTTTACGATAGGGTTTTTTTTCTTATGGAAGTCTACATGTATCCTGGTTGAATAACAGTTTATGATTGTATGTATACTGTCTTAAAATGTAAGTCGTCTTGTACAAATATTTCAGTTGCTTATAATTTGTGTAACACATACCCAGTCGATAAATTTCATATACGTTAAGTACATTTATTCACTAGTAATTTGCATTAATCTAATCGAACATTGAGTGCATAATTTGCACTTATTCTAAATAAGCGTCAAATATATGATCACCTACCTTACTGATTGCATTTAAATTAATCCATTTATTTTGAAAAAAAATCATTTCATTTCAATCTATTATTTTATTATCGATGTTATGAATGCAGCTCAATCAAACTTATTTTCTGTAAGGTAATGGTAGTTAGGTTAATATAGCTAATAGACTTAATTGAAAACCTATTTGCTAATCATAGTGATGTATACTTATACAGAGATATGCGCGCCTCATCTATAATAATAGTGAAAAAATTACACAAATATGTTTTGATTAAGCTCACAATATAATATCAAAGAATTTGTTCGAATATGCCTAAGACTGAATACTAGCAAAAATGGTAACTACGGGTGTTTCTACATTAAACACCAAACATCCAAAAGAGAGGCGGACCGGGCGAAAATATACGATTTGAATTCAAATTTGATTTGGAATTCGTACCGGACGACTACATATTCGCCCAGTAACGACGCGCCATTCGCTGCGCATCTCACGATGCAACAATGTGCGACATCGGTATAAATACCAAATCACGAATCCTTTCCCTCCATCTTTCAGATATTCCTATGGATAGACACAATAAAGTAGGATTGCACGTAATAGTAGACATTTATGTGCAACGTCCTGTGAGTATATTTCGATCTGGTCTCTTGAGATACAGATTGAACACCGTAGGACACATTCAACGCTACACTGCCTGTACGATTCTTGTATCTAAACATTTAGTAAATTAGTCTCACTTTTTCTTTATTTTGTTCAAGAAATGAAAATAAAACGGAATCTAAATCGTAGGTTTAAATCGTTTATTTAATTACGTTTATAAATGATATACTTATAAAATACCTCTTTTGTATTGAATGGTTCAATGAGCAAAGGGCTCACAAGTTTGATGAGAAGTGAGCACGGCACCCTGTAAACATATTACTATGTAGAATCTCAACAAGGTCAGAAAAACAACATAAGGTCACATTCACCTACATGTAACGTGTCCCTACGCCACCGCTTTGTCACGCAATCGTGTCAAATTCTTTACATTCTGAGGTACGTAATACATACAGCTAATGAATTACATGTTATAGTTCCCGTTTATCGGTTTTAAACGCCCTTCACGCCGTTTGGTACACTAGGAGAAAAATATCCCGCCAAAAACTTGATTGACTGAAATGTATACAATATTTTACTTGTGCAGGCTAATAAAAGCAGTACTACAGTGAAATCATAAATACATATATCTCGTATTCGTAAAATAAGAATTTGCAGAACACCACATGAGAAAGACATATATTAAAGCAGAGTTCAAAAGGTAATGAGTG
>DWQT01004069.1:0-11655 GCA_018244895.1 Myscelus amystis hages | reverse complement strand
AGCAGCGCTTAACACTGCTGTTATAAGGCAGAAATAGGTGTGGCGGTGGTGCCGCCGGAGTCGAACCAGAGGGTTCTGCCACCTTAAATTACCCTTAATGATATAAAATCACAATATTTCATTTCAAAGTTCCGCTTTAATCTTCACTCGCCCATCGCCGTTGTGGTGACATCTCTGCAGATGCTAAAGCGGCCAACTTTTGATCGCGTGTTCCCGTAACTTGAACTTTGTTAATGATTACAGCGGGGTGTCAAGGGAAATCTTTACTGCTCGATTCTAACTCAAACGTTCGACTCCAACTCAAACAATCGTAAAGCTTCCTACTTTTTTATTCGAGAATAAAAACCTTAATAGCAGATATAAAATAAGATTCCCCACCCTCCAAAGGTTGTGTCGAATTTCACCGCCTCTTATAACGTCTCGCGACTTACCTCGCGTCCGAGCCACCCTCGGTTATGAAGCTGCAGAAAGTTAAGTGGAGCGAGAAGAACAGAGGGTAACAACTAGTTTATTACAAAAGCTCTAAAACATCGCGCGCCAACTATTTAGCAAGGCTTAGCATCTTAATGAGCAGCCGAGGGTCGCCGCCGGGAGCGCTGCCTCGATCCGCTCTACCTCTTTTACATAATTTTTCCATTGAATGGAAATAATCTTAAGCACTTCGTATGCAAAAGTGATAAATGACCTGTGACTGTGTCGGGGTTCTCTTCTATTTGTTGTGATTTATTTCGCTTCGGTCGCGTCGCGATATCATTTGTGCTCTATAACGACTCGTCTGTATTGACTAATGATTTATGTCCCACAGTTGGGCACGAGAAGCCTACGAATTGAGGCATTCAACGCAATTCGCGCGGGCGGATGTGCGGCCGGCCGATCCGATAGCCGGAAGCTTTTAAGCTTTCCGACGTGGTTTTATAAATGCAATTTAATGATAAACACCAAAGCCGACCACTCGGCGCGCGCTAACTGCGGACACGTCGCCCATAATTAGTTGTTAGCACTCGTTCGGTCGAGACTCGTGCTCGTTTTACCGCAAACTATCGCTTTAATATAAACGATGTTAATCTGACTTTTTAAATAATGATCCAAAATGCCAACGGATTTTAAATCGTTCATGTAACGGAGGTTTATAGTTCTTGATCTCGTTCGAGGACCCTCGAATACAGGAACATTACCGATAGCTGTCATAACCGGTAATAAACTAAATTGGATTTTCTAGTTAACCACTTACTTTTATTGATCTATAATAGTTTAATAAACACTACTAATTTATATAATTCTATCCGTATCATTTTGTTCGTGTAAGAATATATTATAATTATAGAAAGTACCCGATAACTTGGCAGTGTTTATTGTGATCGCCGCGCGGCACCACGTCTGCTCCCCTATAAACATTTGTGGGATGGTTTGGAAAGTTTTATAACCTTAAGAGCGTTAATAATATTTTATGTTCTTCTCGTTAAAATTTATTTTTTGGACTTCATTAATTATTACACCTTCTGTGAATAACTACAGTATAATATTTCTATATAATATACTGATATCTTGGAGAGAGCTGCAGGGCATTGGTGCGTCGAAAGAGTAGAGGCCCGACTGTTATAGCGATGTTGTGGAAGGACCATAGTCTTAGACCTTGAAACCTAGACCATACTGATATCTCACAATTGATATTGAGTAAAAAGCTATGGTTGTTTGCATACTTTGTTATCTTAAATAAATGATTCGTAATAGATGTTTTCTAACCACCATACAATAAGCTTTTAAGTACATACATGTACATATATGTTTCATATTTGCTCTTCCGTTAATAGTACTCGAGTTGGGGTAGTTCTAGAACGTTTTCAATACCATTTGCTGGTGTACAACGTTAACTATGCTCCGGTGTTAATTCGAAACAATTAATGAGTTATTAACGAGGATATTCGACTCATGGAGTGTAATTGAAAATGGTCGCTGTAAAACGAGCGCCGTCCCTGGGCGCGGGTCGGGGCTTTACCGGAACAAGTGACAAGGGATCCGTTGGAAACTTTAAGCCACTGACTCGGCTTGTTAGAAAATTTCTATTAATTATATTAACGTGTTCTATCTCGACTACTCCCATGCCGAACATAACTTTCAGAAGATTTATTTAGATAAATAACTGTTTCATTTTATCAAACTTTCAAATTTATGTTTATGTATCTAAAATTTCCGTACCGTTATCTTCTAAACTGTTTTAATCTAAACTTTATCTTGGTTGTTGCAAAATAATTGATAGCTATAATAAAAAAAAAATCAATTAAAAATACTTTGTGCCTTTTTGATTTTGCTTTCAAAATTCACGTAACGTCGTTGTATTTTGTCATCAATTTTCACATACAGTGATTTGTGAAATGTAAAAAGATTAAAAAAAGATCATAAATCAGTATGGATTTTCAAAAACATCGAAAAAGTATTCAAAACGCTAACTGACGCGGTAGCGCCTCTGAATTAATTTGTATTGTATAAGAACATCAAAGCACACTGTTATATTAACACACGCACGCCAAGACGCACTGCCGCGCCGCTAGTATTTATGACTCGAAACTTTTATGAAACCAATTAAAACGTAGTAACATTAAACCCCGCTCGGAACGAATAACATTTCGGGTAGTTTAGATATTGATAAAGTTATGTCTCCGGCACTCATACATAAATATAACAATGAGTTTTATGTTTTATCTGTGCGTTGCAGGTATACTGTGCTTCAAGTATGTGTCTAGATTATTTAATGTACATTTTTGACTTACACGCCTAATTAAACTGACGCGACATCTCCACTGATTTGTAGATGATAGAAAATATTTGTTTTCGGTTTATGACATTATGAAACGTACGACATCGACCATTATTCAGGGGTTGTGTTGTAGCGCCTGTGGTTGTATTTTATGTTCATCACTGGTATATTCATAACATTAATTATTTGAAAGATAATATGCTTTTTCGTTTAAAATGATAAAGGAAAGTTAACATCAACTATATCGTAAATTGCCCTTCACCATGTATGTTATATATTTTATTTTATATTGTCTTTGAAAAATTCAGGGAAAGGAAATTAAAAAAAACATGAATTAGTACTGATAGAAAATACACGAGCGGAACCAAGATAAAAAGAGAGTTAAAAAATGAGTAATGTAGAGACGGCAGAGTGGTAGAGTCGGATAGTTTTTGTGAGAGACGGCGCTAGCGGCCCCACTCGGTTTTTAATGACTCTATTAAAAAGATTAATAGCTCTATCGCTTAAAAAAGTATCTCCTCTTTTTTCATTCTCTACAAATTTAATTAATGCCGATACAGATCTTGGGCTCAGAGTCCGGTTGGCTCTGTTATTATGTAGCCACAATTTGTTTAGAAATTTGATACACATTTTCATCTGTAGAGAGGAATGTTTGTACCATGTTATAATAGCTAATAATAATAAAATGGATTCAAGGAATTCCTTCGAGTTATTTCTTTAGTTATGTGTGCACCCGACTTGAGTAATTATGGGTTTTGCTGCTTACAAGATTTTATGTGAGGCTACTGTTAGTTTTGTAAGTCAACATCCGACGCCACATTTTAATATTACATTAGTTTATTTATAGAAACAAAAGTAATCCAATAGGAATGAGGAAAACGTATCCTATACTAATTTATCGCGGAGGGTAAAAATAAATTCATTTATGTATCTATACAAAGATGCACCACACGACGGCACTTCTACCTTTTCCATGCGATTTCACATACAATCTATTGCCTTATTTACAATTTCTGTTGTCTTGTTGGAATCCCGAGGAGGCTACACGACTTATTGATCGAACCTTCTTCCGGCTGGACGTGACTTCCGTTCTGTCAATCATCGTTCACTTTGTAAGTCCTGCACTGGAAATATTATGTTGATATTTGACTATTTTAATTCTCTGTTGTCAATCAGGTACCCAAGATATAATTTATTTAGTCATTAAGCGTAAGTACTCTGTAAGGTACTCGATAACTGGTTACTCATGGCTGGCTGTACTTAGATCATCAATTCTGTTTCTTAGCCGTTTTATTATTGCACTGCTTTATGCAGGTTTCCTTAAATTATGAGAAGGAATAGTCTACCACGTTGGCCAGGACGTGTGGACGGGCAGAATTCGAAGGTATTATTGCTAGTGATATTTAATTTTTAATTTCTAAACCGCCCGTCAATTTTGAAAAATCATAGTGGTTCGAAACCAAATCAGTGGAGTGGGGGATTGCAATCTGAAATAAAAACCACTGAACTAGCACTGCTTTTTATTTACATTATTACCATTAAATTGGTATACAAAGGTACCAGTATATTCAACAAAAGAATAAAATGCGTGATTAAAACTGTACCCAATTTAATGTAAGAGGGCTTCCCCTTTCCGCGCGAGTTAACACACAATCTCCGACCCGCAGTGCAGCGCGACCCTATCCAATTGGAATTGGGTAATAAGAAATACTCGATGTTTATCTCTTGTTGTATCAAATTTTACGACTCAGTATTTGTAGCTACCGCGAATGAGAGAGAAATTGCGACTGTAATACGTTCTTCCGCTACCGGCCGCCTGCTTCATCGTGAGCTCTAGTGTGCTTTGATAGAGTAAGAAAAATAATCCAACAGATAAAAGTTTAATTTGCACAAATATTATAGGCATACAAAAATTGCAACCCTTTTAATTTATTAATGTTGTTATTACAATAAAAGAATTCCCATGGTTACTTGGTGACTCTACGGAAAAAATACTTGAGTAGTGTCATTACACGGAATCAAATATGTACGTCTGTTCAAATTGTATGTCAAATGTATTGTAGTAAATAATTTCAATGCATACTTCTTTTGTTCTGTCTTGTTTTAGTATAGTGTTGTTTGGTGAATAAAGTTTTTCTATTCTATTCTATTCAATTTCTAAAAAAAAGTGACTACACGGTACAGTTTAAAACATTTCCCATATTTCTAAGCATCCCTTTTCTCGCGCCAGTAAGTAAGCAATCTACTGGCCGCTCCACGGCGCAATCTGGCACCCTATCTAGTTTGAATTGGGCC
Organism: Myscelus amystis hages; assembly: GCA_018244895.1. Classification (NCBI taxonomy): domain Eukaryota; kingdom Metazoa; phylum Arthropoda; class Insecta; order Lepidoptera; family Hesperiidae; genus Myscelus; species Myscelus amystis. The sequence continues at coordinate 6,605 of DWQT01004069.1, read as the reverse complement.
TGCCGGTATTTCTGTCCGAAATTCGCACGAAAAGTGGCAAAACAAAAATTGATACAGTGAAAATGTAAGACCTACAAATGCTCTACATAATTTTTAGTTGTGAGGACAACCCACGTTTCCACGAATAATAAGTGTAAAACATTGCTCGTACGTCAAGCCTTTTTTCATTAATATACACATGCGGGGCTCCCGATGGTATGATAATAATAATATTGTATAAAAGCTTAATCTATTTTTATAAGTAACTAGGTATCTTCTCAGGTAGGGTCATAACATATTCATTATTCATTATTAATTTATAGCATATAAAACTAGTCTATGGAAACATTGTTATACGTTTATCAAAATAATGGAAAACGCAAACGTAATGTTTACGCGTGTTGTAGAGTACAGCGCTCGGCGCGTGCACGGCTCGGCCGCCCCGGTCGCTGGCGAGAGCCGGATTCTACTCAAACTCAGTGGCGAACCGCCTTCCGAGCGAGGTGGGTGTGTACTCGGTTCGTCCCTGCGCGAACATCGAAATAAATTACGATCGCGTACTGGCGATTCGTAAACTTGTCAGCTGCGAAAAAGAATATTCAAACCAAAAGCCGTTTCACTTACGTCGGAAAAGTGTTCACTAAAATGTATCGATACTAATTTTTGGTAAATAAGAGAGGATATAGGCGGAAAAAGTTCCGCTTCGGAGGTCCTTTCGTCCATTGTGCGCGGTGTACCGGCTCTGGCGATGGCCGTGCAGTTCACAGCCGTTATGTTATGAAAGTAACGATGATTTTGAAAATGGGTGTGAAGGCGCCCGCCGCGAAGACTCCGGTGAAGCAGGAGAAGGAGCGGAAGGAGGAGAGGAAAGAGACGAAAAAAGTCGACAAATGCGACGATAGATGTCCGGGCGATCCCTGGGCGTACTGTGCGGTATTGTGGTGTGCGTGTGCCATGAGTCTGATCTCCAGTGGGTACAGTCTGTACAAGCAACAAGGACTGCAAGACAGGCTGTCTCTGTTGGAAGAACAGCACCTGGCGCTGCGGAGCGCCGTGCTGGAGCCGCAGCAGCCGCTGGTGGAGCGGCTGCGGCGCGAGGTGCTGGCGCGCCCGCCCGGCCACTGGCGGCCGCGGAGGAGCATCCGGGACTACGGCGACTGCGTGTGCCCGCCAGGTGAGTGACGCGTGTTCAATTTGAAAAAATACCTTAAAACGGTTTGTTTTACTCCAATGAGGTTTCTAGTCCGAAGGCTATATTTTATTTACAACCGCACATTTTTTTAAATTTTAATAAACTCATAACTCCTCACAGCCGGCAAAGGTCGTGGTTGTCTTTCAGTATCGATGGCACCTTTGGAAACATACCGTATTTTGTAAACTTCGTCCTTTATCAACTTTTTCTCCCACAGACTTCCACTGCTAGACACAGATCTTTTCCCAATTAATATTTAATTTGGAGTTATTAATGTTCTTTAGAATTTCAGATGTTGAATCTCATTGATTTGTATCAACATAAACGTAAACTTTAATTCTATTTTAGGTACTCATTTGTTCAGGTGAAATAACATCTAATCATGTACTTATATGGTAGAATTAAATAGCACTTTCTGGATTTAATTCATTTTTATTCATGTATATTATAACATGATTTATTAATTTTTATGTTTTTCTTAATGCAGGCGTTTCCATCATCAACCTAAATAAATGTTTCTTTTTCGAATTATGTCAAGTACAGACGTGTTTTTTGTGATCGAAAAAGCAAATTGAATCCCATGTAAACCGTAGACAAAGGGCTCATGTTCAACGTTTATCAAATTCAATTAATGTAACAAAGGACCATTTAATTGATAATGAAACAAATTCACACTAGCTGTTGCATTTCTACAGTTCTTTTAATTCGTTCGGTTGTTTGTGTCCATGGTGATAGCCATTTGAAATCGCTTACTCTTTCGCTAGCCTCTTCGCATGAGAGATAATCACTGTTTTCCTAGCAGTATTTAACTCTTGGTCTTAATACAACGCCATGAAAGTATAGGTTTTAAACCGTTCAAATTCTATCGAACGGTCCGCCGTCCGCGCCACGTACGGGTATGTATTCTATAAATATTGCGAGTCGCTCCGCAACCGACAACAAATTGAATCGTCAAGCAAACACGCTCGAGTGTTTGCTCCGTACCGATAGTTATTAAACCCGATCAACTTTATCAATATTTACACAGCGCGCCGCCGGCGAGTGCTTTCAGATGCGTTGCAATTGTTTTCTCGCTTTTATTAGACTTTGCTTTTAAATGGGTTTATTCATGAAACTCTGTAAAAGCCTCAGTGCCCCTATAGCTTTACACGTGTGTTTCTCATTACTCCCCTCTAAGGATTGGAATCGTTTGACATAACCTTTTGTGAGTAATGTGACCATTGTTTTCTAGTTCTCAGTCTGATTCAAAATCTGAACAGGAGCTCGATATACGAGTACAACCGTTCAAAACCAAACAAGTGTACATAAAAATTACATACATATTGTATTAAAATGTAATTTAAATTTGAATTCTACACAATACTTTAGTGTTCTATGAAATGGCTAAAAGGTTGAGACAATATACGATAGACAATTTTGCTTTTTGCCTCGTCAAGTTTATATCGCCATGAATAAATCTAAACACCGCGGAAACAATGCCTAGGCAATGTGTATTATAGTTGAAGGAAGAATTATTTTCTATGTACGTTGCCTTGAAAAGCTTCCCATTGTAGAGAATAATAGGCACCCCAACAATGTATTCATTACCTACACATATATATTTTGTGATTGAGTTATACCTAATAAATCATAATATCGATTATCGTTAAATGAGTTTAACCAAATCGTAACTAAATTGAAAACGCTATAATCATAAGCAAATAATAATAATTGAAACAATTTCGCATACGGCCATTTGATTACAAATAGTGTAATTAAATGCCTGTGTTATGGAGACCGGAGAGCTAATAAAAATTTGACATAATCATTATATTCTTTGTTTTTACATAATAATTATATTGATTTGGTTGGTCTGTATAGACAAAACAAATGTCGTCATCACACAAATACGTAGCCTAGATGGGAATCGAACTCACGACCACCTCCTTACGAGTCCAGTTCTCTAACCACTAGACAAACAGCTAAACGCTTAGAGCGTGAAATTTTGCCAAACAAAAACGGGCATTTCTGTTTCCTGCCCCATTCGAACAAGGCAACAATATTATACGTTTGTACAACGTTTTAACACAAAGTTCAATTCCAATGGTTTTAATGACATTTGCATAGCCATAATCCTTTCACCTCCATTGTCACTGCATTCGTTGCCTATATACCAGTAGGTAGCGGCGTTGTTCGCGGCATTATCGTCGGGGCAATTACCCTGTTTCGGTTTACGAACAAAATAATGGACGCTAAATGACTAAACTGCTAGTGACAAAACATCTAGAATAATCCAACACGCAGTCTGCTTTCAAGTTAGACAAAACGCCTGTGTTATGGTACTTGGACAGATGATGGGTACACGAAAATCAGAAATCGAACCTACTACCTCCGGCTTAACAATCAAGGAGAGACCGTGTTAGAGAAGCAGCAAACCAAGAGGCGCGTCAACAACAGTAACATTGTATTGTCCGCGTAAAAATTGTCGCTTACGCCGTTTGCGCGCGTCGCCCGCACACCTATAAATTATTCTATGCGCGCCGCCACGATACATGAATATTCGATTCGGTATAAATATTCGATATTGGTAGTTTGATTCTGAACGAACTGTAGTAGAACTGTAATCGTAGTTAATGGCCTGTTATTACCGTTCGTGTCTAATGTTTAATAACTCTTCATTGCCTATTCATTTGTCGTACGTTTGAAGTGTAAGAGAATCCATAATTATTAGGTTATGGAGGTACTGTTGGCGAAATATTCACAATTATTGCAATTACTGGGTACTAGACTCGTACGATAGATGTATTATTGCACGTCCCACTGCTGGGAAAGGGACTGATTTTGAGACCTTTTTTAGGAAATGCTTGTATTGCACTTTTTTAAAGCTAGGTAACCTCACTTCGTCACCACATGGGATATATGTATATAGGAACAGACGGAGAAACAAAAATACGCATAACCGGAAATGTACTCTGCACTAGTGGAACTACCGCCCAGAAGTAATGTTTGTTTTCCCTGCAATTAAATTGAGTCATATTTCTCAGAAAAGGGTAAACAGTCATGTTTCCCACGACGCGTGTGTGTCTGCGGGGCGCGGGGGACGGGCCGGCTCCGCGGGGGGCGGGGCGGAGTGGTTTTTATTGCACTACGGGGTGCTGACGCTGACGGGCCCTTAGCTATGTGATTTTTTCTTCTAAGAAAAAAATTTTAACTTCCTCTTCTGTATCTTAGGTCGTTCCATCATTCTTACGCAATAAACAGATTTATGCTCATGAAGTATGTCTTTTAAATATTAAGTTACTTATAAGAATCTCTTCCGTTATGCTTTACTTGTTTATTTTTAATGTTAAATTTATTATGAACGATATTGTAATAACTAGTTTCAATATCAAACCCAATATTGCCCGTATGAAAAGTAAAGCTAACAACTACCCTAACACTAAGTTATTTATTATTACTCCCGCATTATCCTTTAGTCCGTTTTTAATCACTAATTGTATCATCCAGTCAATCCATTAACGAGCTTCCAATCGAAATCGAAATTTAAAGAAATTGAAGTTTTGAATTTCGACACCCTAATTGAAAGGCTTATTGAACTGATGGCTCCACAGTGGAGAGGCTGAGCTATTCATTTTTTAACCGCAGTTAATCCGGGATGCCGGCCGACAACCGGCAGCCGTCCCTGCAACCCTCGGTGGCAGTGAGGCGGCGTCATCAGGTTACATGCATTTAGTTTTATAATACTGCCTACGAGTTGTTATCTGTGACTTCGTTGAACATCGACTAGGCTAAGAATTTTATGATTACGTATTTTTATGTATCAATTCAAAATGATAAAATCTAATTTTGATCAATAGAGCCAGCTACCGACTCAAATTCTAACTGAAATCACCCAGTTCACTTCATGCGTACACGAAAAACTCATCAAAATCGCTCCAGCCGTTTAGGACAGGAAGAATTACAAATACCCGCAAACCGGAATATTATGTCAATATACTAAAATATATCATCGATTTGATGACATAATGAAGCCCTTTACACGCGCTGCTACGGTAATATTGTATGGCGATTTAAGCTTGGTTACCAAGAACACTCTTGAGGGATAGCAAAGTGTATTATTTTCTTTTTCATATATTAATAGTGTCCGAAACTTCCTAAAACTGCCAACAGAACGAATAAAAATGTTACGTCATAATTCTGATCATCTAATCCAATATTTAAGAATCATTGCGGCACGCAGCCGCTATCTTTAGAAATCACACGTTCAAAGGAAACTCATAAACGCGATATTAGACGGAGGTGTAATAAAAGAGCTATTTCAACATTAAGCGCGTCTTATCCCAACCCTTAAATAAAAGTGTCACCCTCTACCCCATCCGGGACGTTTATCATTTTTTCGATCGGCGAGGGTTAATACTGAGGGATGGTGACGGCTTTCGACTGAGGATTATCTGGGTGTACGAAAAAATTAATAGCTTTTTCGCTTTTTAAAACCACCCAGTGAGGTGCTTAAAAATACTGTACTTAAGTGTCACCAAAAAAGCCGTCGCTTGATTATTGAATTGTCGTTGTAGGGTCGGCAAAAGTATTACAGATAATTGAGAACATCTTCGGAAAACTTACAGACTTATATCTGGTCCCAAAGTAGAGAGAACTTACGCGTTGGTGACCAGACAGTTGATTAATTACATAAATAAATTTCTAGATATGTACTCATTTATAGAAACTTTTATTCTAGACAAATAATAAACACTCATTCTCATCACATAAATATTATGTGTCTTCGACAACTTACTCTGTTTGTATGAAATCGTAATTCCCGTACACAGATAAAATATAAATGATAAGTTAGCAAGGAGCAGAAGTTGACGAAATTAAGTCGATGCGATTGACTGTTTTTTTAAATATTCAAGGAAATTAATAAGTAACAAAGTATTATAATGCATAAATCAGACGTTTTGCTTTTAAATAATATAACAGCAGTTTCGATCTAGTAGTTAGTGACAGTGACTGTGAAGCCGAAGTATTCGTATATAGGTTCGAATCCCAGTTAGACCAGACATTCAGCAAGTTATGCATGGAGGTAGTAAGCACGTTAACAGCATTTCCTAGGTGGTGTGAGCGTTTTGTCCACGTATTATTATTATTATTATTATTACGTTCGCGAACCGAATACGAACCTTCCTAGCGAGTAACGACATATTTAGCACGCTCGTTAGCTCGTCACTCGCTAACACTTAATAATAGTTGTTTTGCTAAACAAACGTTCATAAATCGAGTACATTTGGCGCGTGTCCGGCTCGGGGGAGCGTGGGAACGATTGGGAATCGGAAAAAACTAGGGTTGTGAAGGCGATAAATGTGACGCGTGTGTCTGACGGCCGTCGGCCCGCGGGGGGGGGGGGGGGGGGGGGCGGGGGGGGGGAGGGGGGGGGGGGGGGGGGGGGGAGGAGGGG
>DWQT01004068.1:0-11655 GCA_018244895.1 Myscelus amystis hages | reverse complement strand
TCACGCCAGGTCCCTAACGGGGTAGGCAGAAAGCACCGAGTGCCAAATATCTCTGTCCTTACAAACCTGTCGTGCTTTATCCACATCCATAATATAATATATATTTAATAATGTAACACTAATATTATGTCCAATTACGCTACGCATACAATCTACAATTATGCTTATGGTAATAGAGTTACTACCGTAGTTTGCAATCAAGCATATCTGTATAAACTCGAAGTTAAATAAAGTATGGAGTTTGTCCTATAACGAACGAGCATCCAGTAGCGAACTTATAGCTTACTAGCTTTTGCCGGCGACTTTGTCGCGTTAAATAGTAACGTCGGACAGCATTATAATATTTCAGGAACTTTTTTATTGCAAAAGATACAGATAAAACTATAGATACGAAGAAAATTTATTAAGAACATTAACCAAAAAATGCTATAAACAAATCAATATCGCAGCATAAATATAGCAAAGACAATTTTATATATACAATTATAGTAATCATAGCAAAACAACTTCGGACGGCATTTTAATATTTCAGGATACTTTTATTGCAAAAATACAGATAAAAAACTATAGATAGGAAGAAAATTTATGAAGAACATCAACCAAAAAAAGTCCTATAAACAAGTCAAAATCGTTATACGAGTAGCAAAACCAATTTTATTCGCATTAACGCATTCGCAGGCACACTAGCCTTCTGGTTTTTTAGTTTCGTTAAAACTCAACAACTATGCCTTCAGACAGCTCTATAATGTAATTGTATCTCTTACCGCTAAATGTGACTGATACGACACGTGACCAATAGTCTTACGACAATATGTACGAGTACCCCGGGCTATTGAATGTTCCACTGCACATAAGTGCACGTAAGTACACATAAGTTTACGCTTGCGCTAAACCTCCGCAATGGAGTAATTTAATAATTTATGGAATCCTTTCTTGACTACCTCCGGTTCTATAAGTCTGTCTTACGGGCATTTTCCTGTGCGAAATCAAAAGGTAAAGCCCCGCTGATATACCTACTTACTTGAAGTAAGTTTAGAATAGAAGTCACTTGTCGGTTTTGCATTTTGTATTCCTATTGAATTTTTCTATACATTCGTATCGCATTTGATAGGACATGTGGGTAAATCTATTCCATCTAAACCAAACAATAGAATTTCTACATAAAATAAGTCAAAAGCTAAAGGTTTTTACTTTTCTAAAGATCGTTTTATAGTTTGGTCATTAAAAGAATAGAATAGAAAATTGTGTAGGAGAGATTTGATTCGACGTAACATTGTAAAGGGGAAGAAAAATCGTGTTGTTTTGAGACTATGATTGTGGGATATGTTTAAACACTTATCTATTATTTATGACTAATTATTATTATTCTCGCTAATGACTCTCGTACTAGTCGTGTTATTGTCCTATTGTAATGTTACGTTTGACAAATGCGTCCATAAAAATAAAGCTATGTGTTTCCTGGTACATAAATGAATTGAACGCTGATCTTGTCGTTATATCTCGAAACCAAACTTAGCAATTTCATACTTCTAAGGCGATGTTAATCAACTGATCTTCTTCGATATCGATATATGAAATTCCAATGAAAATTGCCCACCCTCATCGCCATCTGTTCCCTTTCAACATCGCGTTAAAAATGCTACAAGTTTCAATCCGGTTCCAAGAAACCGTGGAAGCTACCTATAAAGAAACTATGACAGCATTAAGTACATAAAAGCTTGCCACTAATATTCATAGTTATTACTGTATCACTGACTCTAAACTAGCGTCCTAATCGACCTGCTGTCAGACACACTCGCTCCTTCCGAGCGATAGCCCAAACTGCCACATTCACATCTATCCACATACACGTATATACGCCTAAATCGACTTTATAACAAGGCACTCAAGGATTCCGACGACCGCATATGTAACATTGCACCTGAAACCTAACTCACGGAGATACAAGCGAAAATGTATTATATTCTGTCGACAATACAGATTAGATTACCCGCATTGAAACGATTGCATCGTGTCATGAACAAGTACCGGCCGTGTCCCCTATGTAGCTTATCGATTTCAACTGAATGTATACGACAGTCGAAAAATTCTATTAACATATTCAACGAATAATTTATGAATGTAAACGCCGCTTCCGCTTAATATAATTATAGCTTAATTATTAATTGATGAATAGGAATACACCCTATTATAAGCGACCGCATCATATTTTACGTCGATGTAGCACTACCAAGGAAGGTGAGCAATAAATATAGCAAAGGGCGTGAGATAGGTACAATAAAAGTGAATTATTAGCGCAAAACATTATTCGCGCGAACCTAACTGGGTATTTAATTTTCATAATACTCTGTTCCACTTTGGTTCATGACAAAACAGGGTAATTGTCTCCAATAGCGTTGATGATATATTGTTTATAAATTAATACCTGCCAAAATTATAACTCGGTTGTTTTGAAACTGACAGCGCGAAAACATTTCTGTTACGATCAAAGTGGAAGTCTTTCATGCGAAAAAAATTAAAAACAAATATTTCAGCTCAGTTCACAAAAGAGTTAAATACGATAGTTAGAAACAGTGGCTTAGCAGCCAAAATAACGTGGCTTAACATAAAAACGTTAAATCCATTTCACTCCATCCGTAACATACCTATATGTAAATATTTCGTACGTGTAATTTTAAATTGACCACATTTTAATACCATTATATGTATAATAGTTTTAACAAAAATCATTTGTCAAATAGCAGTATTGTCGAATAGAAAGTAGTTCTAGTAAAACGTTCACTAGAAATATTCAGAACGGTACTGGAAATAAAATATACATAATTCCTTACTTCAGAACAAAGATAGGGAAATCTGTTCTGTAACGTAGAGCTAATATAACTGGCATTGAAAAGTTGCAATGAGCGTATGAACATTATCTGCTCGTTGTTGATGGAGCTGAGCATCTGTCAACTTAGTCGTCATTAACTAATGGCGGTAATTAGGCCAGGCTTCATGGTTCTGTAGTTTTAATACAGATTAAAACGTAAATGGTATAGATATAGTCGTAGGAGGCAAGACTTACAAAGTAAAATTAATCACATTTTCCCAGCTCTCTACAGAACGCCCTGTAGCGTTTACGAACAGCATGAGGGAAACATACTTATGTATGACATACAGAGTACTAGTCAATGAAAACTATATTTAACTACATTACAATTTTTATATTATAATTATTTAACCGTGTAATTAAGGCATTCAAAAAAGATATAACAATTGTAAATTCACAAGAATTCCCTTTATATTGTGTACAACGGACATAGAAAAATCTGACACATCATCTACATGCTTACATTAGACCAGTGTCATGAGTGTCGAGCTCAAATATGCAAATCGACAACAATATTATTCTTATTACAGTTTGAACTTTATTCGTCTGATCTACCGTGCATCGTTACAAAGTAACGTACCAAACTGATAAATATGTAAAGCAAACTCCAAAAAGTTTGAGAATATCATGAAAATAATAAAGTTAATGGAGGAAAGAGACTTCGTGAGTGACACGTGTGCCCTGTCGAAGCCTTCTCGAACGTCTTTGAGCGTACGCGCCATTAACATGTAAATGAGCGCTCGACATGCCTAGTCCGCGTTTCTTAACACGCCCTACATTTATAATGAACGCCACCCGGCGTTTCAGGTATATATTTATTAGTTACCATCTATCACCCTGCTGTCATGGTGTAAAATCGAATCACCACCATTCTGTTACCCGTTACACAATAATATTTGTGCTTATATAAAAAATAATGATTTTGTATGATAGAGGGATACAGAAATAATCGAAAAATTAATACACCGAACTTTTGTTCGAATATCTAGTTTCTTACGCCAATCGAAACTCGATTAACACGACCGCTATATCGCCAATGTAACATGACATCAGCAACGCGTCTTCAGCCATTAAGCCCGTAATCCCAAACACACGATTGGCTTTATTAAAATGCCTTAGCCACATAAATTTCACTAAACAATCATTGTAACACAGTACAAGATTGGTACACAATGGGCGCGCCTGTCACTGGCACAGCTAATTAACGCCATTCAGATTGTCTGATTAATATGCGCATTGTCTCCCCCGTCTCATTCAACTTGCATTTCTCGCATCGATTGTTGTGATATCATTGTTCTTGTGTAAAACAAACCCCGTAGGCTTGTTTTTGATACATTTGTTCTTTACAGTAATGATATGAATGTTTATAATGTTTCCGCACTGAAGAGTCGTTGTCGAAGAGACCATTGCCTAGAAAGGCTACCAGCCCAGCTCGTATAGTAACTTTAATCGATGTATACTTACATATTATGTGGGTATGAATGCTAATTATATAACGTTTCCTTTGAACATAGATTATTTATAGGTTAAGCGTAAATAAGTAGATTTACTAAATATATTCAAATCAATGCGACGTTCCCGTACGCAATTTCGAGAATTCTAGCACATTCTAATTTGCGTTCTGTACCTTCTACGCCTTCTAAGGAATCAGCACATACACAAAAACAAGATTATTAGTTCTACTGAATGTATTCTAAGATTCTAATTTAATAAATATTAGATACTTGGTTATAGACAGATACCATCAATTTGATAAACATCGAATAATGAATAAAATATGACTAGGGTAATTATATTTTCAATTCCCTTTCTATTTCTATCGCTTATTCTAAGTTTGTTGTGGTTGAAATATTATAATATAAATATGTAAACACGTTGCACTGCAGTGCGTAGCTGTTATATAATGGTTTGAAATTCACACTCCGTTTTGGAGATTTGGGTTCAATTACTGACACACATCTTTAACTTGTTACGTGAAGTTATAACATAAAATTTAAATATCACTCGGTATATCCGTGAAACAAAACATCGTAATGAAAAATGCACACCTTAGTATATGTTATAAAATTTGTAATCTCTAAGATATGTGAAGTCTGCAAATCAATATGCGGCCAGGGCGGTGGACTGCGGTCTAAAACCTCCTCACCATGTTGAAGGAAAAAACGAATAGGTTTTTAACGATGTCTGTCGAGTTATCGTATTCACTGATTTAACTTAAGTAAATATACTTTGTTTATAGTGAACAGTAACATTGTCGAGTCAAGTCACAAAGGTTGCAACATGATTTGAAGAACAAAGTCAAACAGATCAACGCATGTGCCTCGTGACCGTTTCGTTTTATTCGATTTCCGGGGTCAATGACATCCGGAAACCCTTTCATAATGTAAAAAAACTTAAGCTACCTATTCTCAAACAGCGTCAATTGTGCTCTGCAAAAAAGTTTAAAACAATATCGAAGTCACTATGCCATTCGCATATGAAATATTTTAAGACGATTCTGGAATGCTTTGCATATGCATAACATATAGTTACAGTTATCTCTGATGTCAGTATATTAGGTGTCTGGTCAAAAATTCTATCTAAAGAAATGAAAACATCAAAGGTTGCATTGAGAGTTATCACAAAGAACAAACTCCATGCATATATGAATAAAAACATTTAATTTAATTTGATTTCCGCATTCAACGACTTCGCGCAAGCCCTTTGATGGGCCGACTGAAAAGCTCTGAATGAACATTCTAGAAAATTCCGGAACACTCGTTCCAGCTAGTTGGATTAAACGAACTTATATTTTGGGCACGAATAAATGACATTTTACAAAAAAAAAACTGTACACAAGACCACATACAAACCGTTTGTAATTACTATTTTTATTTTCTATACTATAATGAAAATTATGTACTGGAAATGTTTAAATACGAGTATGTTATTTCCTCTAAATATACCTATATACATATGTACGTATAATGATGTATCGATGAACTAATCTTACCGTAACCCACACAAATATATTAATTACTATTACATAGTTTAATTACTATTACATGCAATAAACGCTGGTACTAACCACTTACATATTTCATCAAATGCGATTACGTATTTAATATATACATATTGTTGTATTAGTATTGCAATAGATGTTATCTACAAGTACATATTATATTATCTATTATAATTTATACAATCTTAACTAACCGTGTGAGGTGAAAACATTATATTTTATTATGAAACCCTATGAAAATGAAAAAGTTTTTTTTAACGAAACTGGGATAGTGAAAGAAAATTCAGCATCTACAATTTTAGCATAAATAAACAGACGCCGTGACTGCTCATTAATTTTGCGCTTAAGCCTACTTAAACATTGTACATTTCAATGGCTTGGTACATTCACCTACTATTTGTTAATAGCTGTTTCACGGGTAGTTTAATCAGAACTCTCTGTTCAGGCTTAAATTTGTTCAGGAGCACCAGAGCACCTCCGTTGAAAGAACTGCAGTTACCAAAAGTAGCTTACAGTTACAAGAGAAAGTTTAAATTAATTACATGGAAAATTACACTACGCAATAACCGGGGGCGAATCTGTTTACACCTCCAACTTGGTAAGGAAAGTGCCATCATTGGTAACCAATGGACCTGAAACCTTGGCGACCTTATATTCAATCCAATTATAGTTGATCTAGGGCTCTAGGGGTTAGTGACCCTGAATCTGAGCGGGATCCTCAGCTCCATTGTCACTCGGGCAAAATATTCTTAGCATAAATAATTTGGTCTATAAATGAGTGTAAGCTTCCCTACATAAGGATTAAATAATATCATCTCTCCAGATACCATAAAGAAGCTAGTTTGGAATCAGATGGCTTTATTTAACTGTCACTAGATATTATTATTTTAAAATTTGGCATCCTCTATTTATTAGGTTCGTTAGTACAGCAGACTTAGTAATGTTCCAAAATAAATCAGCGTAAAAAGAAGTTTTAAAAAAATCATTGAAATTCCTTTAGCAAGTCGGATTTTCGCACCGCTTTAGATACGGTACACCGAATTTACAAAAATAATCGAAAACGAAGATCACAATAAAGTATTCGGGGTACAAAAGGCGTCGTAAGTTTTGCTTATCGCTTGCGAGCCCGTTAGCCGCAAGCGAACAATTGATTCTAGCGCTTGCACTCGAAGATTTCGCTAGATAAAACCCGTTCCGCGAATATTATCATATTTTATAGTGTCAATTACACACGTAAAATGGTTTCCCGCGGTTATTCCAGCACGGAACCAATCTCACTATAACGAACTGCTACATTTATGGCACAATTTCGATATGTAGAAATAAAAGGAATTATGAACACCTGACCTATGATACCTGACGATGTAAGTAAAATATCTTTCTGATCACAGAAATTTTGGAATTGAACTCTCGCGTTAAATGATGGTATGCTGCTTTTTTATTACAATTGTATTTAAATAAAAGCTGCTTCAATCACCGCGACCCTGTTTTATCTATTTCAGAGTAACAATAAAGCATTTAGAATAACATATACTTAACCTGGAGTAGGTAAAAATACGTCTCTGACTACTATGTGAAACATTTCAGTATCCACTGTTTGTAATTAGACACGAACTATTACCGGTAATGATCACTTAACGTCAGCTGACGTGGTTCCCATGTGCCAGTTTCTACATACAAAAAAAAATGAAGTGTTTACTTGCTCACTCTACCAACCTCAAGGTGACTCTACCAATACTCTATTTGGTCTTTACCAATCTCAACACGTAACTAAAACAAATCGTCATAAGCTTACAATATAAGACAGAAATTATCTTTATCAACAATGAAAACAGTGTTGTTTTTTATATGAAGAAACTATGTATTGTTCGTTACTTCAGTTAGTAACGTAAAGATGATGGCAGTGAAAGAATAAGATAGATAGTATGCCAGGTAATAACATGCCTCTGTTTCATCTGACATTATGAACGTTTATGGGTAAAAAAGTGGATCTGCGCTACCGAACCTTATCCCAGGAGGCAACCCATTCTACTACACGTATGTATATACGAGCGACTATAGATAGCGTGTTATAACACGTACATGCTACACTGTGAAGGGTGTAACTATTCCACCTAATGCGAGCCCCGAAAGCCAACCTTTCCGAACCGCGGGGTATCTACCGGAAGTGTGCAGATACGAGGGCGCATTAGGCACAAACGAGCTATTACACTTTAGAAACGGGTTCGAGGACTTTTTTGTTGTAAGCGCTGTTCTTTTTTTCATTTTATTACAATTTTTCCTAATGATAATAAGGCTTTAATTCGGTCACTATTTTCATCGCTAATTTTAAAATTCGAAAATTGATTACAAGTAATAAACTTCCTTATAAGCTCAAAAGCACCGGTGATCGAGGACAGCTAGAGAATACCTCATTAGCGAGGCAATGTTTAAAATTGATCTATTATGGACAATTCAATTTTATGCTTGATGGATATTATGCATTTATGTTAAGTACGTGCATAGATTACGTCAACAGCCTCGCAAGTGGGTCACGGTTGGGATTCAAGAGGAAGGTCAAGATATCAAACGTTGACTCAGTGCTGCGCTATCTAATAATGCTAATGGTGTCCCGCCTCCCGTATTACCTGAGATATCGTCTATAACGTCACAAAGCTCTCAGTAATCCGCAGACTTACCGACTAGTTGTATAGTGAACGGCTCTACGGTAGCCGATAAATGATTTTCGCTTTCCGATTTTGTCTCTACCAGGGAATATTGTAAGCTTTTCCTTTGTGAAGTAGCTCTACTTTAAAATACTTATGAACGTCTCATAAAACATACACAAAAGTATAATAGATGAATAACTGGTACTAGTATTTTTAGTGTTAGATTTCTCGGATTTTGCGAACACGAAGAACGCCCGTTGGTTATGACCAGACATCAGTCGTTAAGCTATGTCCGAACATGTTAGAACGACATGATAGAGTATGATCGAATGATTCATGTTAGAATGTGTGTCGCATACGGCTTTATCGCCGTAGTGTGGACGCGTCTCGATAACCGTTCCCGGTGGAACAAGTCTCCGGCGAAAGCTCCCCAGTTTGAACTTGTTTGAACGATTTCTTTGTGCACTCCACCAGTGTCGAACAGAGAAAAAAGGGATCGAGGAGCAATTTTTCGAGCTATAAACATCAATATAAAAAATCTCCCGATCTAGACTGCGGTTCGGGTACAAATAAAATTGTAGTGGTGCCGTGTCCACGTCGGGGCGCATATATCATTTTTATCGCTCGCACTCGGCCCGACCGTTTATTCATTGCTTACGTATTGCACACACGGTCGTATGATGACTGGCCTGCAACCAATAGTCCTTAGAACACTCCCGGCGCGAGATCGAGTGACTTCACTAAATGTATAATATTTTTATAAGTAATATAAAATCTCCTCCAGTGAATATCAACTTAATTTATAAGTTAAAACGCTTTTGCAATTAGACAACTTTAAAGTGTATCATAGAAATATAGGATTTTCTTTAATTTAGTGATGAGTAATTAGGTAATATTAAAATTTTTGGTTATTTGAAGTCACTGATTTTACTGATATTGAATGTGACAATTGATAATCGAATTTTGAACACATAGTAAAACCAGCGCGAATACACGGTAAAGGAGACACTGTATGTTTTTTCACAAACTACCGTCGTACTGTCGTTTAAGTTGACTACGCAATTGAAGATTAATGGACTGTTTGTTTGTAACAAGTTAGTGAAACAAAGGCCCATTACGTCACTATTATCCGTCATGAGGGAATAGTTCAGGAATGTAAGGTTTTCGTTAATATATAGCTATTCAAGTTAGCGGAATTGCCTTTTTAGAAATGGTATGGGGGTAATGTAAGGACTACTTATATTTAATTCTAATTTTAAACCTCACTTTAAAATTGATCTCTGCATAGCCAAGTTACGTATGATTATGTATTGGTTCTCCACTTTGGAGTGCTACCAAGGCATTACTCAGTAAGAAGAAGAGACCCAACTTTCCATATAGATATAAACTCTATTTATTACCACTACTGTGGCATTATCAGTGTTTTTCAAACAAAACTTTGCACTAATATCATATGAACAAAGCCGCAATTAAACGCTAAAGCACCGTATATTTGAAAGTATTTTATCATTTACACAGTTTCTGTATTTCCAGCTCCTGTCCAATAAAGATAGCGGAGCCTTGAAGTTGCAAATAAATTTTATTGCGCCAATTCAAGGACTACTTCTTGGCAAGTTTCCTCTCTTAAAATACTGAGTAACGTTGAAGGTATAATATAATGGTTGCAGGAAATTTCATCGTTTTAAAAGTGACGGTGCAATTACATAAAATATTTCACACAACAGATCGCAGTCATCATCGTAATAATCGACTTAAGAAATAATAATAAAATTTGTGTTTCAATAAATATACTTTATACAAACATGTGTGTATAAACAAGTGTCGTAATTGATTATATCCGGGTGACCCTTATTAAACGGTTAAAAAGTTAAATAAATCATAGAACACGTGAGCTGCAACGTAATTTAACCGGACTGCCAACAATAAATCTGCCAAAAAATATTAAACTTTTTAATCGGCTGAATTAACAGTTCGAGTCCCCGGTAATGTCATTACGAAACCGCTCAGGCGGGGACAAACTATTTTCAATTTTCAACTTGTTAAGCTTTTTGCTGAAACGACTCTCGTGGCTTGCGATTTTTGAGGCGGCTGACGGGGGCAAAGTCGAAATTAATGCATTTTTGAGCAGTCTAGACAAGAGAATAATTGTCTAAAATTGCTTAACAATAGTTCTGTTTTTAATGAGATCTTGACTCAAACTTGATTGTGACACTTTAAAATATCCCCTATCACGATATAACTTTTTCAATCAAATAAAATATAAAAAAACAATATATTCCTATTATGTACCTTCCCTTCGCAATGTTATGATAATTATTATTCATTAACCCTAATTTTTTTTTATAGACACCGGTATGCAAACCTCTAGGTTTCTTCGTTACAGTGAAGTAAACACAAAGTGCTTTCGCCTGAGCGTTTTAGATTTTCTTTTGAAAATTTACCAACAAAAACTGGTACAGCGTA
Source organism: Myscelus amystis hages (assembly GCA_018244895.1). Taxonomy (NCBI): domain Eukaryota; kingdom Metazoa; phylum Arthropoda; class Insecta; order Lepidoptera; family Hesperiidae; genus Myscelus; species Myscelus amystis. Next base: position 674 of record DWQT01004068.1, on the reverse strand, counting down.
CCGAGTCAACTCTCGCATTTGCAGGATAAAAGACAACATGTCCAATAATGAGGACGTAGTCGGTTCCCATTTAGAGATATCCCTTTTTTATTCAAAACAGTATTCCTTATGTACATTATTTTACAAATACCCTCAAATGTAAATATGTAAATACCCTCATGTGTAAATACCCTCAAATGCGGCTCACTCACAATTTAATAATATCACGGATAGACCCTTTCCACTCATAACATAACACATAAAAACTTGTTGCAGGTAATCCAGCGCGCCTTATATTTTGTAAGAGTTTCGGAAACAGTAGAGCCTATAAGAAATATGACAGAGAGAACCGGAAGCGTATCCCATAAGCCTTGTATGAAATCGTTAATGATTGCGCTGAGAGCTCGTACGTTTTTAAACCATTTACGGTTTTTTTTTCGTAAACGTTTTCGGGCACTTTTAACGTTATGTTCTTTTAATGTGGTTAACGATTTAAGAATAATCTGAACAAACATGAATTTAAAGTACACGGGCTAATAACATGTTCTATGTATAAATGATTTTGTATTTATAATACAGTCGACTCTCGTTAATTCAAACCTGCGATAATTCGAACCTCTCTATAATTCAAAGTTATCACGAGTTCCCTACGAAATCTCTTTATATTTCGAACTAAATCCATACATTTTTGTACA
>DWQT01004067.1:0-11656 GCA_018244895.1 Myscelus amystis hages | reverse complement strand
GTCCATGGGCGGCAGTGGCCACTTACCATCAGGTGGACTGCATGCTCGTCTTCTACTTCCATACTATAAAAAAAAAAACTAATAATTGTGTAAAAACTTTAAACACCCATATTTGTGCAAATAAACATCTTTGTCTTTTGTCTATGTTTGGTAATGTATTTATAATTATTTACATGATATCCAGATATCATAAAATTAATGTCAGTCTGTTTGTTCAGGTTATCGTTGGAACGGCTTAACCAATTTTAATGGGATGGGATTAAGAAAAACTGTATTTTTTTAAATCTTCGTGTTAATGGCTAGTATTTATATAATAAAGTATTATTATTAACTCACTTTCAAATGAAACGACTTTGCGACGAATACATGGTCTATATCGATTAGTGAGGAGACAATCGTGCAAAATACTACATTGCATATCCTTGCCTGGCTGGTTATAGATATGTCGTGACTGAAAAATAATAATGATGACAGAAATCCTATGCTCCCGTGAACGAAACTGTCCGCGACAGCTCGAAACACGAATGATTCAGCCATCTTCGACCTAAACACCATATAATCTCCAAAAAAGGCAGTGCAGCATATCGCAAAGGACAATATTAACTTAATGCTTTTCATTTTGTTATTTCGTTTGGTACATAACTGTTGAAATTACGAACATTTTGATCTACGTTTACTTTTGCGGTTGTAGACATACAATTGTTTTAACAATCATTTTTATTAAATATCTAATCACTAGTCCTATTTGTTTTCCATAATATTGCAGTATTTTAGGTACTTACAAATTACCATTCGCAATTTATATTTATTCATATTAGCTGACAGTTCTGTGCGGTTGCGTTCAAATACATAATATAATATCTTGTCGTTTAGTTTACGGTACTAATGTCTTTTAAAATTCTACGTGAATTCGCACTTGTAAAAATTTTAAACTATAACTTTATTTAAAAGTTATAGCTAAAATTAATTATGTAAGTAATCGCTAATATAATTAGTCCGACTGCAACACTTAAATTCAAAACGTGGGTTAAAAAATTACTGCTCCTGCATTAACACTGTCAGTTGTACTTGATAGGATCAACAAGTGCGACAAAACATTTCAGATTCGTTTCATTTTACGCAGTTTTATTCAAAAATTATCCTAATCAAGTCAAAATGTCTATTTTAATTGATTTATTTTCTATTTCAAGAATTATTTTCCGCTAAACGATTGTTTTCATTATAGACTAAAGTTTTCTTCATTTGCTGATTTCCACGTATTTTATTTTATTGTAATGATTCTTCATTTTTTGTTCAAAATACAAAACTAAAATATCATTGTATTTATTTAAAGATTTTAATGTGTGTAACATTAAACACCACACCTTGATTTCGATAATGAAAAGCGATGACTGATTGGTCCAGTACCAAAATAACCTGAACTCCGGTGTATATTCATGGTTAACAACCAATTTAACTTGAGCTTGCTTAAATTTTACGTAAAAGAATCTAAATGTAAACATGTCTAAAATCAAAACACAGCACTTTTTAAGAATAAATCAATACCCGTTACTAGATTACGAGTCACTAAACTTTTTCCAGTTTCTGGCCCCCTCAACCCAATTTGAACTACAACTCAGATTTTTATCAGATCTAAAAAATAATGCCTTGGGATAAATCGTTTCTCCATTTTGGAATATTTAACATAAATACTAAGCATTACCAATTACACTTATACGAACATGTATTAACTAGATTAGTATTACAACAGTCCTTTTACCAAAGAATATTAAAGCAGCATTTCTATACCTAAAGCGCTATTAATTCTATTGCAGATGTCACGACAGAACCACTTATTACTGATGTCTATTCTTTGATTCTCTCTTCATATAAAAAGTATAGGAAACAAATCTTTCACGGTCCAACTAATACTGGCCAGTAATAATCTACGTGGCTTATCGATACTATGTTACATTTACTAAGAATCTGATATGATAAGGTTTTGATAGCAATATGGCTTTACATATCCATTAGTTACAGTATCGGTTAGATATTGGTAGTAGCATTATAGAAGATCAATTTGTAACTGTTTCTGTGTTAATAAATAGTTTAGTTTGTTTTTTATAATGCGTGAAATAGTACACGTTCAAGCCGGCCAGTGCGGTAATCAGATTGGATCAAAGGTTATTATTAATAGTTTTGTTATCAATCTTAAATAAGATAAGAACATATTTTCAGAGAATTTGTGCCGAATGATGTGTTAAATTGATAAATATTTTAAATGTAACTCGTATGTTCATATCCATACTGTAAGTATATATTTATTGTTTTAAAATTTAAAAAAGCATTCCAATGATATTATCTATGGTTTATATAACAGTTTACGTAGCTCGTAATTTGAATTTGGAACAAATTTAAATTTAGATTGCAACATGATTTTTTTTTCTTTTTGTTCCAATACAATGTGTTAAAGATTAATGATGTCATACAAATCGCTATTAAACATTATCTCTCTATAACCGTACTCAGAAAATGTTTATATCCTGTTTGGTTTTGTACGAAAGAATTGTAAAAATACAAAATCCATTAGATGATTTAGAAATTGAATACCAAAGAAAGAAAGAAAGACTGTGCGAAGCGAATAAAAGAATTTTATAAAGATTTACAGCGATATATTGACTCATCACGATATCTCTGGAACCAGAACACCTAGACACTTGAAATTCGGTAGGAATATTCCTTTCGCGAGTAGAGGTCAGCTAAGAGCGGATTTTACGAAATTCCACCTGTAAGGGGGGTTGCGGGGGTGTATTTATGTAGCAAAGCAACGTTTGCCGGGCCGGCTAGTATAGTATATGCAGACTATATGTATGTATAGTATACTACATGTAACGAACATACAAAGTACGGGTTGGAGTAGCGCCAACCGGAGCAGTTATGAAAGAGAGGCAGAATTAGCGCGCGAGGGGCGGCGGGGGCGGGGGCGGGGGACACCTGCGGCGGGGCAGCGGTTCGTCGACACCGGCGGCGGGCGTTTATTTATGCGATGCACTAGCGAACCGCCGCGGCGCCGCTCGCCTCGAGGAACACTATCAGAGAATTACGACGACAGACAAATCGGCAAGGACTACAATCTCATATGCGCGGCAAGAGATCTCCTACATAACCGACAACGCACGGGTAACTCCTCTGGTGTTGCACGCGTCCATAGGCGACGGTGACCACTTACCATCAGGTGGCCCGTCTGCCTGTTTGCTAGGTCCATTCTATATTTTTTAACAAGGCTCTCACGGCAAAGCGCAAATCACGCAATCTCCTCAATAAGTCGTCAAGAGGATGACAGGGGGAGGGGGGGGGGGGAGGGGGGGGGGAGGGGGGTGCAAAAGAACCTTCGAATGAATGTAGACGCACGACACGTTTGTAAGGACAAACATTCAATGCTCTCTGTCTACCCCGTTAGGAACCTGGCGTAATGGTGTTATGAGGAAAAAATAATGATTGAGACAATTTCAGGCACGGCTATTCGATTCTAAATTATGTAGGTTAAAACATATATACCTATACGTACATGACATATGCTAACTCTATGTAGAGTCTAGGCAATAGTCTAGGTTCTATTGACGGTATTATGAATTATCTTACCAATATTGGTGTAATAGCTATGTATTTTTAACAGCTTCATACATAGCATATGTCAATTTAACAACTTTGAATATTGAATATTTCGATATTTGAATAGGAGATGAAACGAAAAGAGAGAACACGATAAGCGCTGGACTCAGTGGAATTTAAAACCATTTTCAAAAGATAATCAACAAGATAAGATTGATAACAACACTAATTTAATACAGTGAAATCCAGATTGAAAAAGATAGATGCGAATATTGCAATAAATCAGTTGTTTTCAACTCAAAAAAAATTCTCAAATTTGATCCAACATACTCCTCCAATACGAATACTTTCAATTACGTTTTGCTCTGTCAATAACTTTAAAACACAATTCGAAGGTGTTCCATGCAACGTGTGTCATTGATACTGTAATTACAGTGGAATATATCGGAGAACGTATATTATTCGACCTTCGAACGGACCAGTGCAATCCCAGAACTGGGCTAGTGGGTGTGGACAAGCGCGTCACGCTGTCGCGTGTGCGCAGCGCCGGATCGAAGGCATACTGCGAAACGGTGAACTTTTTAATTCACATTATAAAGCAGCGCCAGTTCTTTCCAAAGGTTTCTTAAAAATTGGCTTTCAGTTGGCTGCCATCTCGCGTGATGGTAACGCGAAGATACAGCCTACGAGCGCACGCTTGCCTAAAAGACTCTCTTGCTGTATACTTTAGTCTTGGCTTGTTTATGTAATGTCGCTTTTAGTGCCAGCTATAATAATGTACAACTCTCATTAAGCGTATATATGTATCTTATGAATAAAACAATGCATTTCAAGAATAGTGAATTTTTTCCGAACGTCGGAGACTAAAGCCAGTTAAATTGATGACGATTAATAATTGTCTCTGTGTGTTAGTATATTACGTAAAAGATGTATCGCTCATACTAAATCAGTCACCGTTGTTTAATGAAACGATTCGACTCCATGTTTCTTTCCAAGACGACTAATGAGAGGAAATGAGAGGAACTGTCAATGTTTGCAAGAACTTAGGTAAATTCAAATTGATTTGATTTTGATTTGAATTGATTTAAATTTAAATTTATTCATTATAAAGTACATACCATACACTTAATGAAAGTCATTTTTCAATCATCATACTTCAACTTTGTGCGCCCTTCAGGCTATAGTAGACCGGTAGTGCTCCATGAGGATTTCGAGCCTTGAGGACTTCCTCCTTACCCGCGCTGGACTCGTGGGGCATCTACGCCACGGTGACTCTTAAACTTAGGTACGGTTCGTGTGGGCTGGTGGGCTGGTGCGCGAGGGAGAGGGAGGCGAGACTGACCTGTAAGTGAGCGCCGCGGATCCATAGCCGGGCTGGTGCAGTCGCAGCTGGGCGGGCGGGTAGGCGGGCGCGTAGGACGCGGCGGGCGCGCGCGCGGTCGGCACCACGCCCGCCACTTGCTTGCCGCCGTACGCCAGCGCCCCGTGCCCGTGCTCTGTCTGCCCGGGCCTGGAACAATAGCAGACGGTTAGGAAAAACCGGGGGAAGTTCACACAACCCGCAATTGGCGATTTGGTGGACTATGGCCTAAATCCCTCTCGCTATGAGAGGAGACAAGGTTCAGCAGTGGACTATTAAAAGGGTGTAAGAATTTCAGACAGTAATTTACCAGGAATTCAGCTCGTAGTCAAACGTCCAAAAGTTAAAACAGACACAGAAGGTAAACAGGCACTAGTGGATAAAACAGATCGATGAAGAAATTAGAAAATCGTGAGATCAATGACAACAGGCCTTCTAACTGGTACGTCTAAAGGACCCTCAAAATTTGAAAGATTAAGCTAGATACGAGTTAGAGACTCATAGCAAAGCAAAAAACATATTATACAGTCTGAACAATAATGAGGAACAGCTACATTTCCATATTAACGTGATTCGTAGCGGATCCTCGTAAAAAACTTTAACGCAAAAAACTTTTCAACCCGAATAATATAATGCATTTTCCTCTTTGAAACGGTATTTTAAAAAGGCCAAAGAAACGATAAAGAAATAGACACTTTTTCCAGTAAAAACGGACACATCAAATGGCGGAAGAGAATAGGAAACACGCGAAAATCATTTTCGAAAAACAGTTAGTTGTCGGACAAAAAATAAAGTAACAATGGAGTAATGAATATTTATTTTTCTTATTATTTTCCTATCAATACAATTGTGGGTCATAAAGACGGTGAAACCGTTAACAAATAGCAATAGGACAATAACCAATTTGAGATAGAACAGACGCTAATATACATCAAAGTTTAGAAAATATCCCAAGCCGAACTTCATCAGGGTTAATACACAGCAGTCTTAAGCCTTCCCACGTCGAGAGCAGGTACATCTCCAACGGTGGATTAGTAACAAAGCAGATGATAAAGATAATGATAATTCCGAGTGCGACAGGGCCGCGGCCAGTCGCAACGCAATTGTGCAAATGTAGCAGCGCAACGATGGAAACTCGAGAGTCAAAAGCCAAGAGGTCGCGGAGACAAACAATGCAATTGCATTGCCATTAGCGATCTCTGATAATAATGGGAGATTGCACGCCGCCCGCCGCATAAATGGCCGACTTAATAATACCCACTTACATGCACAAGGCATTCTTACCGTCGCCGTTATCCTTGCTCAGAGGTTGCGATGAAACATTTAACGTTATCCGCGACATTAAAAACTTACGTAACCATTTTAATAGTATAGCTATTGATTTGTCAATTAAAATTATGCAATTAAACTATTTATACAAATGTAACATAATGGCAATTAAAATAATGCAAAGAAACTATATGGACGAAACACGTTTGAGCTGATGGTGAGATGGATGACAATGATTGAGAGATCAACGGATTGGTAACAAAGTATTCGCTTACAGGAAATGTGCAATGAGAACCAAATGCTTCTCATCCACAGACTCTTATAAACATACTTTCGATAATTTCGCTCAATCATTTTTCCTACATTAGGCACAGTACACAAATCTGCAACTGGCACAAAGGCGAAGATAATCAAAACAATAATAAAGAAATAAAGCCAATGCACACATTTCAAACATAATTGCACTTTTTTGGTTTGATAAAGAAATATTAGGGAAAATAATTATCCAAATCGCTTCTCGAGATGACGGAGTTGACGATAATGAACGATAAGGACAACCTAATTGAAAACCGGCCAGTTTCATCGAAGTCTGTTTAAAACAACGCAACGTATAATAACATACGAATGCGGATAGACATGTGACCGTACGAGTACAATGTAACGACAGGTGTAAACGGCTGACGCACACGACACATCATACAACGTGCGAAGCTGAAACAATCGCCCTCGCTGTCGGCGTCACACGCAAATACAGAGTTCTCGATCACCCTGAGATATACTGTTGCGATTCTTTAACGGTTCCTTTGCGAAATTTTACTTCACACTTCGCAGAGAATTTGGAGTTTAGGAATTCGATCCTGTCACGCAACTCTGATTTACCATGTGCGTTTTATAAGTAAAAATTTTAAATATCACTGGCTATATCGATGAAGGAAATCTGTAAGGAAACCTGCACACCTCAGAGATGTTATAACGTGTATAACATTTTCTGAGGTGTGTGAAGTCTACCGAGCCGCACTTGGCCAGGGCGGTGGACCAGGGAACATCTAGATTTCACTTAAAAAGGCTACAACAAAAACCCAAAAGCGAAAATCTGCACACGCAGACGGAGTGCGGCGTCAAGGAGGATCACCGTTCGGGCGAACGCGAACCCGGCGATCGGCAGCCGCATTCTACGGCGCGACCTCGATAATCTAGAAAGTTCGAACAGAGCGCGCGACACCAGGCGGCCGACATGAATATGCATTGTGTTATGCAAAGGCGGCGTCCCGCGCGGATGCGCCGGCCGCGGCCGTGTGAATCACTCGGCCATTGTTGCGGCCGGACGCCGCCGCTGACTCACCGCCTCACCGCCTCCGATGCCCCGTACTCTTATACAATTATCATGTACCCGCGTATGTCGCCCAGATCAACAAACTGCATATTAATAACTAGCTGACCCGGCAAACGTTGCTTTGCTATATAAATTATAATCAACACCCCCGCAACCCCCCGTACAGGTGGAATTTCGTAAAATCCGTACTCAGCTGACCTCTACTCGCCGAAAGAAATATTCCTAGCAAATTTCAAGTCTCTAGGTGTTCGGGTTCCAGAGATATCGCGATGAGTCAATATATCGCTGTAAATGTCCTAAGGACGGAGTACAGATAAGCGATGGATGAATACAAAAATGACAAAATGCATGTTTATTATAAAAGTGAGCAATTTCACCGCACACTTTTACAGATCGCAATTCTGAACGGATACTTCAAAATGTCTCATTCGTGGCTCGATAGATGAAATAACTTTGAGAACCAACGCTTAAAGCAAATCTTGACCACAGACAAGACGAGAGAACAATTCTGAATGCAACAAACGAACGCGAACATCTCTATCGATATTATTAAATAAATTTGGAGTGTCTGTTTGTAATATTAAAGAGGCGCTTTTTACTAAATGCATATGTATGTAAACACGGTACATATATGAAAATGACATTTTTTACAATTTTTGCGTCTGCCTGTCTGTCTGTTTGTGCCGGCTAAAGTCTGGAATGGTTGGACCGATTTTGACGGGACTTCCACTGGCAGATAGCTGATCTGATGAGGAGTAACTGACTAGACTGCTTTTATTTAAAAAAAATTCAAACGCGGACGAAACCGTGGGCGCCGCTAGTCCGAATAATAAAATTAAGATATACATAGATAACAAGAGAAAGAATTGGAAAGATAACAACGAGCGATGAAGGCGAGGGGAAGTTACACGCCACCGCTGCACGTGTAAACGACCTACATTGGCAAAATAACGCCGGCACCGAAAAACAATTCGCGGTAAAAGCAACATCAATTCACATTCCAAGATGTTATGATGTATGTATGAAGTGGATTGATTCACTTACGAACGCCGCGCGCTCGTCGAAAGCGGAAAGCCATTCGAATTCTTGGCACCGGTTCCGACACTCGCGATTATTCTGCGACTGATTTGCGACTACATTCAGACTTTAATAGGTAAAAAGAACTAATGCTATATTTCGAAAAGCAAACGGATCATTAAGCTGGTTGAGATTAAGATTATCAATTAAGTTATTTCCATACAAAATATCTAGTCTGACCAATATGCCGTTTCATTTTCTAAATCGATCATCAACTTGATCATCGACAGTGCAAACACAGGAAATATTCTTTCATCAAGATTACCATATTTCGAGATAATAAATATTTCGAAAACACCATGGAACTAACAATATATTTGATATTTCAAAGTGATATTTGACTTTCGATTATTTTCGGGGCAGTTAATAAACGTACATATTGACCTACACACTACATTACATGTACGGACATTTTTATCATACGGAACAAACAAATTAATGTGCTCTGAACACAAAACGTTTATCCCGCGATGCCAATCGAGCGGCCACGCGGAGCAAGCGGAGTGTGGACCCACGACCACCGCACGAGACCGGTCGAAGAGGGTACGGACATGAAAACAAAAGAGTGCGGCGCGGAGTGGGCGCGCGGCTCGGTCCGAGCGCGCAGAGTAGCTCGCGCTCCACAACAATAAGTCCGCCGTCTGTGCATCTCGGCGAGTGAAAGTGGTTGTAATAATAGGCTCTCGCGCGGGCGGGTGTTGCGTTTCGCGGAACCGGCTTCGGCTAGGCAATATCCGGCGCGCACGCAACCGGCCAGCGGCGCGGGGGGGAGCGCGGGGGCGAGGGAGGGGGGCGGAGCTCGCCGTCAGCCGGACCCACTGACAGTTCACAGCGTAAACACGGCTATTAATATCGCGTATAACGAGAATTGATGTAACCGTTTGATAGATATAGAAGACACTCAGTTCGCCGCAGGTCGGGAACGACTTAGCGGCAGACGTTTTGCGATCATCAGCCACTGAGCCGCCTCTCCAATCCGCAGTGGATCGGCGTGGTAGTGTATGCTGCACGCCTTCCACGGTTAGACCTGTGTTGTTAGCGTTGCACGGTAGCAATGCAGCCAACTGCCCCCGATGTACATTTCCCTTGGTACCTCAATCACCACCGTCAAATGACCACTTACTGTACCTATTAAGGCTTTATTAAAAGAAATACCACGGTCGTTTATTACCTACTTTCCTTTTAATTATTTCCGCACCGCACCTGTACTTTTAGATGTACTTAAATATTATAGATTTTTTAAAATCTACATTTATTTTGGGGTTTAAGTACGTTCATATGCCAACCCCATTGTTGTTTAAACGAAAAATAATAAAAAGCTTCTTGAACTAAAAAAACAGAAGGAAAACATTAATGAATTTACATATAGGTATACAGCATAACATGTATAATGGACGTAATCATCCATCCACATCACTAGCTGGGATTAATGCGTATACAGTCTGCGTAGATAGTGGCGTGGATGACACATTAATGTAAGCGAACAGCTGACGGTGACGGTGAAATGGTGACGGTCACCATTGTTATGTACATTAAGGGTAGCCGTAAAATTAACTTAATCGTCGGGCAATTGAATAATCGACTGTTTTCAAAATTGTATTGTTTGACGTCGATGCTGCAACAGTAAATGAAGATACTAAACATGTATCAGTTAAACAAAATACCATTGACATATGTAATTAAAACGTCCACAGCGATACCGACACTTGACGGAGCGCGCCAGCACATCCATCAGCGTCTCCGAGACTGTCAGTTCAGGGACTGCGTAATTTAATATCTCAACAACAAAAATATCCAATTCCCACTCGCAAGTCGTAATATTTTTTTGTGATCATCGTATATTTTCCAAAGTCGACGTCTGTCTACGGTGACGTCGAAAAGTACTGAGCCAATTTATTTAAAACTAGCCGCGAATTTACAGCGTAAATGAGATGAGAACTTTGGAATAAACAGTAGCCTATATGTTGCCCTACAACCTCATCTATCTTCCAGCGAAAGTCGCATTAAAATCGGTTCAGCCGTTTCAAACAGATAAACGGACAGGCAAACAATAAAAAAAATCAGGTTTAGTATCATGTAATTAACCACAAGCACTTGAGCAAATAGAGCTCTATTTTGAAAAATGAAAAAACAAACAAATTTTGAAAAAACGTGACCAATCAGATAAAGTAAGAAATGAAACAGGTCTGACAGCCATTAATGACCACAAAGGCAATACCTTTCGAGTTACAGAAAATCAAAATCTGTCGACAGCGGCGACTAACATCGGAGGTAGACCAAAGGTGGACTACTTCGATTAAACGGGAACACTCGACGAACTGCATCGCGTAGCGCGCTCGCTAGAACTGAACACTACGAGTCATTGTTTACGAGAGCTACTGAGCGGACGGAGCTCGCGTGGCGGTTGTATGACGATAAAATTACTATAAATACTATTATTATTATTATTATTATTATTGTGAAACGGAACGCACGGTGAGATATGTATAGGCGACACGTGTTTTACATAGTTGCATTAATGGCTAATGGCTGCGACGGCGCGAGGAACCCTGCACTGATAATAAACTATTATATGTAGATACGTCGAGAATTAGGAGAGTTGCAGTTCTGTGACTGCAGCCGTATTTGGACCTGATTATTCGTTTATATATCATGGAGTGACCGTACAAGACCTACATATACATTAAGCCTTTAATTAAAAAAAAATCAACATTACTAATTAGGTCACTTGGTACTCGATCTTGAATCGAGATAATAAAGTAGTTAAAGATTCTCTTGAGTAGGTATATTGGTAACAATTTTTAAGTAAATACGTCAGCGATCATAAAATCTCAACAACAACATAACTACAACAACAACAGTAACTCTTTATCGCACAACACAATTAATAGCGCTGCTGTGTTCTGGTTTAAAGGGTGCGGTAAGGGAGACATACTTTTTCGAGGCATCCCAGCTCAGTCCTCAGGGGTAGAGGCGCATCTGTGGTCGACCTGAGATAGGAATCTAATCTTATCCGGGGTCGATTA
>DWQT01004066.1:0-11660 GCA_018244895.1 Myscelus amystis hages | reverse complement strand
ATAGTAATCCGAATTGTTGACGGTAACAGCGACCCTGGCAACTAACAATCGATATTCTTCAATCACTCGAATAAATTCCCAAGAGACACGCACACACGCACAGACACACACACACACACACACACACACGCAAGTATAATATAACACGTACATAGGTGAATATGCGATGCGGGACAATGCCGCTTTTGTGTCGCAAGTGGCCTCTACGGGCGGGTCGGGGGATTCGCTTACAAGTCGACTAGAGGACACGAGAGTTTTCGGTCTCTATCGCATTTTAATTGGCAGTGAAATGACAATAAGAACTTCGATTAAAATTGCATGCTCACTTATCGGGAGCAATCTTAATAAATAAGATATATATGTATAGGATAATTAATGGAAAGATCTAGATATAAGCAACAATGCCACTTAACAGGTTCAGCTTTAGCCAAGAATCATTCAGTCGATACCGTCGAGCAGACAAAAAAGTTTCATCAAAACAGTTCCAGCCGTTCAGAAAGAGGTGTATTAGGAACATCGCACACTGGATTTATTATTATTACGATTAATATTACATACAAATATACGTGTTCATACTCATTAAAGGCAAAAAATCGATATCACAGATAAACTGAATTGGAACGAAGTTAATCCCTTGATGGATCGCCGGAGCTAATGAAAAAGAATGCATTGGCCTCGAGCGGTTCCAAGTTAGTTTCTGGGGGCTGCCGGCAGCGTCAGCGAAGGAGTCTCTTTGAAAGTTACAAGGAAGTTTTCAAAGTTATATATTAGGTTTACTAGCTACATCGTATTATTCCTACCAAAATTACGTAACAAATTCAATAGGATGATGTCTTATATAGAGGCACTAGCTTTTGCCCGCGGCTTCGCTCGCGTTAAGAAGTATTATCTAAGAAGATTTATACAAACTTTCATCCCCTATTTTATCCCCTTGGGGGTAGAATTGATCAAAATCCTTTTGTAGCAGATGCCTACGTCATAACATCTACCCGCATGCCAAATGTCAGCCCGATCCGTCCAGTGGTTTGGGCTGTGCGTTGATAGATCACTATGTCAGTCAGTCAGTCAAACACCTTTGAGTTATATATATTTAAATGTATTGGTTAGATACTGGCCTATGGGGGCAATCACAAGCCTCCAACACCGGCGTGCGTTACTAAGAGAGTGATGGACGCAGAAGCATATAGGTCGGGTAAGGATTAGAGATATTTGACACTTAGTGCTGTCTGCCTACCCCATTGTAGATCCGGCGTGACAGTATAACCACTACGTATACATATAACATCGTGAACAGGATAACACACATCTATTTCTGCCTTATAACAGCAGTTATAAGCGCTGCTGTGTTCTGGGTTGAAGGGTGTGGTAAGGGAGACATACTTTTTCGAGGTATTCCAACTCAGTCATCAGGGGTAGCGGCGCATCTGTGGTCGACCTGAGATAGGAATCTAATCTTATCTGGGGTCGATTACAAATGTCCATGGGCGGAAGTACCCGCTTACCATCAGGTGGACTGCGTGCTCATCTTCGACTTTGATATTGTAAAAAAAAGAAACGGTGTCTTTATAATGGGATAGCCTTTCACGTCCCGAATATCCAGGTTTTATAAAAGACGTTCGCTGTTGCCTCGTTCATATTATACATACGTCTACATCGCTCCAAAGTCCTTCAACGGCGTAGTAAATCGAATTATGACACCTCGAGGTAACGGATAAGTTAAATACCTGTTTGTGTTACGTTGGGTTTGACATTTTACACTATAGTGTATGTACATTCGTGAAGTTAGGTGCAGGGATTCCCAAGCTGATGAACTGATTTAGTTTAAAAATGTCATCTGTAGTTTGTATCCTATCGATACAAAATACTTATCGAATCAAAAACTTTGTGGTTGGTCAAATGACAGATTGACATCATTTTCTCATCAAAATTTAAGAAAATAAATAGACTATCATAAAGTTTCGCATAGTAGCTCCGTGTTAATGAAAAATGTGTGGATTTTACAATCAGTTTTCGAAAAACCGATTCCGAAACCAAGGGGTCGATATCGAACACTGGGAACCAGTGAATTAGAGCGAGGATTTCAGCAGGCGAAGAAACTTTCTTTAGCACCATAGACTATGGAAAATGATCTTGACGATAGTGTAATGGTTAATTCATCCAATGAATTCATCATCAATCTTTAATCGTTCGAACGTCATTAGAGTTCGTGGCATGTCATTAATGATTTACAATAACACAATTGAATCAATCGAGTGTTAACTTAATTACGGCTTTTCTCGTCAATATTCAACTGACACAAACGGACGTAATCCATGGATATTAATGCTTATATTCGGTTAATCTTATTCAATATGGAAGAAAGAGCAGTGATAAAGTCGGTTGACGTAAAATCATTATAATGAAAGCATATTGAAGTAGGCTTAGGCGTATTTCCATATGTTTCTAAAGTATATTTATCGACTGGCCTCGTGGTCGGATGGTTAGAGACCCTGACTTCAAAACCAGAGGTCGTGGGTTCTATTCCCACCCGGGACACATTTGTGCGATGAGCGCATTTGTTTGTTCTGTGTGTGGATGTAATGAACATAGTTATAAAAGTATATGTATGTTTATCAGCTGTCCGGTGACCATAACACAGGCATTAAATTGCCTAATTTGGAATCATATAGCCGTGTATGGAATTGGAATTGTGCTAAGATACTATTATTATTATTATTTCACGCGGACAATACAATGGAAGACTATAGGGCTTATATTTTGTTTCGTGCGAGTACGAGCGACGTCTTCGCGTCTAGAGTACAACTACAGTATGTATTGCTCAAGCTGTTCCGAATATTATTATTGTACATAACAAAATAATTGATAACAATGAAAGAGTAGACCACCAATGTATATCATCAGCGCATGTACGATGTCCTTGTCACTAAATGAGAGATCTCTTTCACGCGACCAATTAGAATCGCACAAAGACTATTGCGGGGGACGTTACAGTACAAAAAAACAAAAGTACCAAACATAAACTAAAGTAAAACCAAAGTAAAAATAAAACTAAAGTAAAATAAAACTATAGTATCATAAAAGTAAAACTAAATGTAAAGCAGTGCTAGCCTAAAGCATTCATTTCAAAATACGAACGCATCATCCCCGAAATAAGGGAGCACGTAAGCGAAAACCCGCAGCCTTACTGTTCGGGGAAATTGTGGTTTTGGATTTTGAAATAATTTTCCCGTTTATATGTAGATTAGAAAATTCATCAAACGATGTTGCTTATGTACCTATATAAGGATTGAAACAAAGGAGAAAGTTCAATAGGTATGCATGCGGTTTGAGTATAATATTTTCATACGAGCATAAAAGGAATATGTGATTTAAAATCTCGATTTTAGCGTTATAGGTTTATTGGTGTGTTATTTTAAAAATATATCTTGTTTGACAAATCAATGATCATCTATCGACATTTCGTTCGTCAAGATCCCTAGCGATTAACATACAGGAATATAGTTATTTAGAGTTTAATATGTTCTTCTATCGAGGAACATGTTTCGTTGGCAAATGGTTGTAACTCACGAAATGTCCAAAGCGTGCAGCGAAATGAACATTAAAATGCTAATCGTTAAGGGTGACAACATGTATAATAAAAAGATAACTCATAAGGGAGAGGGGGCAGATTGGAACATTTGACTATTGCTACTAAAACTGAAATTACGCCTTACACATATATATTCTTCTTCCTACGATGCTGCCATTATCTAGCTTAATGGCCGGGCTAAGCATTGTGATACAGTAAAGATATTAAGAACAAAATATTTTTTTAGAAATTACATAAAGTTTAAAAAATGTTCAAATCAGCCTCACTCTCCCATACAATACAACAATCTGTATCTACAAACTCGGCAAACGCGAGGGGCGTTGACCTTCCGATAGCCGCTGGTGTCGACTTTCTGTGATCATCTCCATACTTCAAAACGCAATCCAATCATAAAGGGTTGTTAGCTTATAAACGATCAACTGACATTGTAAAGGCATCGGATATCGGGGCAGTGTAGTGGAGTATACAGTAGAGTGAATACAATTCGAATATCCCTATATCCTAGTAGCTGATAATGTTGAAATCTAAACAGTGAAGATTTCATCGTTTTGAAATTTTAATATCCACATGATTACAATCAAATAAACAGAAGCTACTTATTTTTTTGTGGATATTAGCAAACCAAACTAATAATCATGTCCACTGAACGAGGATAACTCGGTTCAGCCTCGCTTAATTAACTCCATTACTATTTAGTCACTGAAACTGGGTAACATGTATCCGCAAAAGTAGTGAGTAAGTATCTCGCCTCATAACTCATCAGCAAGCTCATAACAGAAGTGTGAGGTTACTGGGTAAATACAAGGTACGGAATCAAAGTTACAATTTGTGTCCGAACTGCAGATTAACAGCTTTTAAATAGATACATATCTTTAGATGACATATAAAACGAATTTCTTTCCATCTATGAATAAATGCAGTGCGCAAATATACAGGTGAAATGATTATTTTTATTATTATCATCACACTGAAGTGCATAAACGGGGTGGGCGGGAGGCATCGAGTGCCATGTCTTTATCATTATAAACTTGACGCGCTTCTGGGAAAAGGATAGTCTAACATTTAAAATTATAAAAAAAAATATTTTTAAATAATATGCATAACCATAATCTGTGCAAGTAAATGGGATTAAATTATTCCTCTCTGGCAATGGGAATATAATTATTATGTATGGCATTTATAATAATCCATATAAATATATAATATGTATATTATTGTATTAATGTCACTTGTAAAATTAAGTAGACAATATTATTAGATTAGTATTAATCGGTGTTAATAAACGCGAAGCAAATGGGATTCAATAAAATCAACATGACAAATAAAGCAACAAATGAAAATTGTAACGAAAATGATTCAAAACGCATATGCAATACTTATTGAGAACAGACAGTGGTGATAGAATGATTACTAAAAATGGCTTGCAATATTATTTGAACTACACATAGATGGCAGAAATTATATCAAAAATCGCTGCAAGCAAACATATTAAGAACAAAAGCTTACAGCTTCTCTTTATTTTCAATCGAAGATATAAAAAGTAAGATATCAATAGAATATTGTGACATTAGGAGTGTGAATTTATAAAAACTAAAAACATACATATTACAAAATAATGAAAATAAATAAAGTATAGTGGGTTTCGTGTTCGATGATTAAGCAGTAAATGTAATATTTCTTGCGTTATTTAGTAGCGAAGTATTTGTTAGATCGCGTACCGGCGTATGAGTTTGTTTGTAAACAAATAACATATGATTGATTGACCGGTGACGCTGTGTACGTTTGGCATTATTTCCTCCTATATTTAACACGACAACGCCCAAATAGGAGCCGCGTTAAATATGAAAACATGGGGAAAACACGATTTCAGAACAGCACGGAAACTCGCAGGCTGTAAGAACCCATGTGTCTCATACGCGCCAATATTTGACAACAACGTATCAAAAATCGTAACGTCAAAGCCAAGTCGTGGTACTCGTTTTTTAAGTAGTTTATCAAAAATTATTCGACAATTTCAGTCCGCAATAAGTTTTTGTGTAGTATTCCTAGTAAAATATCGGTTTAAAAATAATTATTACCGCCCCTAGCGGCAAAAATACGAAACATAACATAATGGCCGACACACAGTAGCTGCGATGACTTAACACACTAAATGCGCATAATACTTACACTTTCTTCCTCTTTTTCCATACCAGAGGGCATTTGAGGTACAGCACGATTAATCGCCGAGTAATCCGGTAAATCCGGAAGGTCCTCGGCGAGATATATAGGCATTGGTTTCGACGCATCCAGGGCCCTCGCCCTAAACGAGAGCTTCGACATTTTGTTGACAGAACAAAACACGCTAGCGTCGACACAAAAATGCACTTATAAATCACTTTATAGCTCCTCCAGGAGGTCCTAAAGGACCGTAAACTGCACTTTGCACACTCTAGTTCGTTCCCATGGTTAATTTTTGCACGCACTCAGTCACAATTAATGAAAAACAATAACGAAACTTTACATATTGAGCGATCTTTACAGAAAGCCATCATGGCGGCTTTCCGTTTGGCGGACGACCATGACCAACTTCCACCTAGCGCGACGTGCGCGGGAAGGAAACACGCGGGAGCAATTTCTACGGTTTTCAAACTTATAATGGGAGTCATTAAATAATGTATTATTAATTTAACTTTTTCCCAACAAATAAATAAAAGATACTTTTACAAAGTATAAAATACAATGTTTAAAAATAAATATAATGTATAGGGTTTTAAAAATTACTAAAAGACGTCGGGTATAGGTCGCCATTTCCATTTTACCATAGACAATTTAACTTTTTTTATTACGATCCGTTTCACTCAATTAAAATACAGGATCTTGCTTACAAAAAATTAAAAGCTACAAGCCTTGAAGTAAGAATTTTCCTAAAACGTCTTAGATAATTTTAAGCACTAGCGAAATTTTTAAAATGTAATGAACGAAGTTGAGACAAAAAAATCGTAAATTGTAGTTTGGATTCAAATGGGTTTTTCTTAAGTTCAAATGATTTAAATGACATCGAATAAAAAATTGCTAATAGAAGTTACAACATGTTTTATCGGATAATGTTTTATTTATTATTACACCATCTCACCAGATCCCTAACGAAGGTAGGCAGAAAGGACCGAGTGCAAATAAGTAACGTGCTGCTGCTGCATTTATCACTCTCTTCATGATTTTTTACTATTTAATGTATGCAAAATTGATCATAAATATCTAATGCGTTTATGGAGGTTTGAACAGACATACAACGTAAGGGCAAATAAGTGCTAAATATAATAAAAAAAACCGTGTTATTAGATTAAGCTCATGGACGACTGTAATTAACTTTCAGTCATTGCTTAGTGTATATAAGAGCTTTACCTTAACTTATTGAATGAATTTAATTTAAAGTATTACTCCTACTGAACAGTAATAATAAGTTAAAATTAATAGTTTCAACGCTGTAAAAGCATTAACCATTACCATTGCACAACTCTAAGACATTGTTTTATGTTATTTTAAATAGGTACGTCATGTAAAAAAACCATGAGTGAGTATGAAAATTGAATTTGAATTCAAATCAGTGCAAAACTACAAGTGTTCGTATCCCAAGGAAATAGGTGATTGATTGGCCCGAAATAACTAGTCCATAAATTAAAAAAGTCGTTTTGTTGTGTGACATCTACCAGTCCGCATTTGGCCAGCGTGGTGGACTACGACCTAAATCCCTCTCACCACGAAACGAGACCCGGTCCAGCAATGGATCACTAAAATGGGGTTGAAATGTCTTCAATATTGTTTAAATACAGAACTAAAGTACAAGCTTTTTTCAAACATTCGCCATTTTGTTTCTGGTTTGAACGGCTGTAAGTTGCTCGTTAGAAACATTTCGGATCTCAGCTAGGTCGGTATAGTCGGTCAGCTCTATCCTCTCACCGACTGGGCATATACAGGGTGATTAAAAATGCACAAGTAAATGTCATGACTTTATTACTCTATATTTTACAGATGATATTCCAACGATTAGTATAGGATAAAAGACGCATAAATTCCGGAATAAAATGTATCAACTTTTATATAAATACAAGAAAAATCGTGTCTCTAAATTTGCTCTCTAACTTTTGTCTATATAAATTCATATTTTTAAATGTGTCAAGTAATAATAACAATAAGCAGTTTAAATATCAGAAGTCAAAAAAACCTTGCAATATTACAATAATTACTATAGTTATTATGTCTAGTATTATAATTCTACTTGCATTGTTTAGTGTAGGTAAAATAAATATCGCGACTTAAGTTAGTAAATTCGCTTAACTTTAGGCAATGTGAATTGTATATTCTTTGATTTACAGAAACGACAATAAATTTGTGGCAACCCTGAAATACGTCATCGCTTCTAAGACTTAATTCTGCTTTTGGCATGTTTAAAATATTAAAAAAAAATGTTCATATAAAATGTCAAGAATTCAACGTTACTCGAACCAATCTGTTAAGATATTTATGTATTTCATTTACAAAAAATACCTAAATTTTCGTTGCGGCCAGCTCTAATTTTAAAAACAAAACGCAATCAAAACACACAATGGAAATATTGGTTTTAAATTTAATTCCAAAAACAGCTGTAAGATAAGAAATTTTATATTTAAGTCGTTGTTTTCGAGCTTCCCAGCGAACATTGTTAATATTGATCCGCCAACTTTAATTCGCATCAAACATGCCTTCAATAATGCACATAACTATTGTATAAAAACATTAACTTTAATAATATATTAATTATTAAGGCTAATTGATAACATTAAAGATTTTGAGGATTTTCCACTCAAATATCGATAATAAATCCAGGCAAGTAATATTAAAAATTATTAGTTAAAAGAAATTTATCGATTATATTAGCGATATTGGAAAAACCGATAACATACAATGCAACCCTTAGTTTTGAAATATTAAGTATATCACATATGAATGCCCTCTTACAAATCTCAACGTCAAAACTATTATCGATATCGAAGTGAAGAAACACTCGAACAAATATACAAAGACGAAACAACGGTACATACATAGTATTATTAATTATATAAAAAACTGGTACAAACATTGCCATTGTAAAAAAAGAAAAAACGTAACGACCATCAACATTTTGAGATAAAACCATCGCCCGCCCACGAGAGGTCCACACGCAGTGCATCGGTCTTAACTTGCAGCGCTCAATAACATTCTATTTACAAACCAAATCATTTTTAAATTATTCCACGGCTCGCACATATCACACTTGCCAGCCAGCGATAAATTTATTCAATATAAAAATTTTGAATTTAGCATTATTCTTTTGCATTCATGGATTATTTGATCACGAAATTGATAATAAATTATTGTACACGATTAGTCGAACTCCAAGATCGGGAAAGCTCATACAAAACGCGAACACAGACCCAATAAAATGGCGGGAAAACAGAAAAACCGTTATTTGTCAAAATGTTACAATATGTCTTGTTTATATTGATCACTCACTCCGCATCAGCGCGGGGCACGTTGAGACCAATTTGCAACACATATATCCGCTGTAATATATCAATAACATTACAATACAACATTTTAAATCTATTTAAACACTTGCAGCGGCCGCGCGCCGCGGGTCGTCAGTCGGTTACAATCATGGACGCATCTATACATATAAGGACATTATTCTTTCGTTGTCCAAAATCGTGTTAAACATACGCTTCAATGTCAAAGTATTCGATCATCATAGAGTACCATCAGCTGTCAAAATTTCCTTGTCTATGGCCAGCCGGCACAGATGTTATAGTTTTCATTTAGTTTATAGTTCTGACATTCGACACCCACCAAGGTTGTGTAGGACACCATTAAATAAATTCGAACCTTACAAAAATCCATTAAAAATCACTGGACAGAATAAAGTATAAGTATTTGAGCAAAATTAATATTAATTCATTTGTTAAATTAGATGTAAATATTGATTATGTTAAAAATGTAAACGATATTAATAATTACATTTGATTAAAACTTTATAATTGGTTATGCAATGTTGCAAAGCTTCAATTTATAATTGCACTAGATTTCAAACTTTTGGCCAACAATTAAAAACATAGAAAATTGTTTGATACATAACATTTTATTACTTAAGATTTTATAGTTCCTTTCTTTGATGTCAATCGTTAACGTTAACAATTTAATACAAAACTAAACAATACCTGTCAACATCATTAAAATCAGTGTATATCAGAAGCGTCTGCTACCAGACAGATATACTGAGGAATATCTGTGAATAGTCGAAAAATTACAAGAAAATTACATGAAGATTTAAAAAGCATTCCAATTGAAGTTCATTCACCTGATTTTTTAAATATAGAACCAACCAGTACTTTAGAGCTATTCGTTGTAAAAGAAATTACAAATGTCAAATTAATTTAAAAACCAATATGCCACCTTCTAATGTCCGATCAAGATTCATACCGTAGGTACCAGCCTTTAATTAATAAATGTCATGTTTCACTGGAATAGGGAGTACATTATAAAACAAATTAATTATCATCTAAACAGTAAAGTCAACGAGCATAGATTCCACCCTTTTGGCCAAACACTTATTATGCATATCTATAGCGCATAAAATAGGTGTTAAAATGTAATCAAATCATCGAACACTATCAATTTACAAAGCGTAACATGTATCAACTTATGTTATTCATTATTTACATTTACTGCAATCGCTAATTTAAAAACATATTAAAAGCTGTATATATTCAAATCGAGTATTATCATTTCAATATTTCATTCCAGCACTAATGTTTATACTAATACTTGGCTTAAAATAGTGTGTGCACTACTAAATTGTTGGGTTATTATATTTTTGTATAAAACTTTAATCCTTTAAATACATTTTAATATAATTGTAAATGCTCAGTTAACGATATTACTAATAATGCTTTAATATTACATGTATATCCAGATCCTGAGAAAGTAAATGAGAAATGCATGCTATTATCATCTCTATTTCACTAACTATAGAATTGAATATCCCATAACAAGCAGTGACTTGGCTGCATAAATTATGTTCAGTATATATCACATAAGCAACTCCTAAGTATAGTATAATTATTATATAAATCGTTAAATAACATCACCTTAAGTAGTATAGTCAATTTTAATATTCATCATAGATAACATAGGTCTTAATAAATAATTAATTTAGCATATTTTTAATATTAGAAAAAAGTTAAGTCGAAATGTTTCATACATAGGCTCACTGTGGTTACTCCACGTCAATTTCTCCCTTACCGCACAGGAAATATGGTTATTTTTCGATTAAGCCGCGGCCTAAACTCCATAGACTTCAAATAGAGTCAGTACTAAATTTTAATATGCCATTAGTTTCATAAGAAATCGAAGGTCGTATGAGATAAAATAATACTCATTCTATTTTCAAATGCTGACAAATAACCATAGACAGCGCATGCGACAGACCACACACAGACACGCACACACACTAAGATTTCATTATCATTCTTTATGGTGCAAATTGGCAAACAGACTGATATTTATTCTTGACTATATAAACATTAACTTGGCCAATATATACAGTGAAAAATAAACTCCTTTTCTTCAAGTTCTATGTATCTGTGGTCGTATTACTAACTCTAGTATTGAAATGGTATGTTGTATGCAAAAAATCTCATAGATTTAAAAACCTGTTCAAACATGTATTATAAAAACAATATCTTGGGACACTCACATGGCCATCTCATTGCTAACTAAACAGAGCCTGTACTGTGCTAATTGGATAGCTGATAAACTACATACATAATATATACATACGATATAATACTTGTATAGATATTATTATTACACCCAGACAGAACAAACAAATGTTTTTCCGGGTGGGAATCGAACCCACAAACACCGGATTAGGATTCAGGGTGTCCAACCCAAAACTAGACGCGCAGACTGCCTATTTTGCAAGCTTGGTGACCATACGTTAAGTTGTCCTGGGATATTATTGCGTCACGTGTCTTGTGTCGTCAGTGTTAAAAATGTCATGTCCATGGTATATATA
>DWQT01004065.1:0-11661 GCA_018244895.1 Myscelus amystis hages | reverse complement strand
CCTTGTTAATTTATGAACGCTGAAAAACTATTATTAGTAAGAAATAACTACCCCGCTGGCCACTATTTAGCGATCCTGATTGAAACAAAAAACCTGGATTTTATTTTATTTATGTCATATGTTTACTCGTAGATCAGTACCCACTCTACTTAACTTGGAAACAGATGGCTCAATGAGGTGTTTCAACATATTGTTATTACTTAATTAGCTTTTATTCTTGATGGGAGACAGGTTTATCTCTATTTTAGTATGCATAAACATTTTCAGGCAAAATAAATAAAAAAATGAATGGAGTCCTCAAAAGGTTCGATACTCACCTTGTATTATTTGTGTTAAAAATAACCGTACAATTACTATTTGAGTTAAATAAACACCGAAGAGAACATATTGTTTAAAAATGCAGTAACATACATATTACTACTCGTAAACAGTGTAATAACACTATGAATGCTTTCCGGCCTTGTACACTTACAACATATGTACGTGCTACAGACCGACAAAGGTTTTTAAGTTATAACAACACGATACTCCGCCTTACTTGCGCTTAGATAATAGCAGTAGCATTGACGACGTACAGTAGGTATTTTTTGAATATTATAATTTCCAAAAGCTATTTCGCCTTCAACATATGTACATGCTTTAGTCGATAACAATATTTTCCATTAGGTATGCATAGGTACTTATATATAATCAAAATTACACATATAGGCTGAGATTACTGACTAAATCAGAGATGCCGGAACTGCTGACCGAAAATCCTCAAATTTTACACATATAAGCTTTTATATCGAAAATTTACACTAAGAAAGGAATTTTTGAAGAAGCAACACTTAAGTGGGTAAAACTTGTGTTCAAAAATTCTATGCAATTTTGTCGATTTGCAATTTAGATTCCTGAAATTTTAGATTTATGCTATGGGTGATTTAAAAAAATATTTGAGTTGTGGCATCCATGAGTTATTGCAACGTATTGTAATATCAATTACTGCGCGAGCAAAGTTGCTGGCAAAAGCTAGTGTAACAAAAATATGTAATAAGGAGGCAGTTCTGGGAATTTCACATGTCATGTGAAGGAACCGTAAACATTCATAAAATATGAAGACTTAGTACTCGTAGTTATAATATAAAATAGAGCCGCACTTCATTAGCAATAGCTATTGCTAATGAAGTAAGAAAACTATGTAACAGTAATAAATTCCAGTAACTGTGTATCAAGATTGTTTACGACTAGGTCTAATGGTCATGGTTTATCTAATATTGGTCGATATCAGGGATAAAACATTGAAAAAGTAATAAAACCCTACTGGGTTTCAATAAAACTGGGTAATGAGCCACAACAATGTTACATAATGGGAAAAACAGTGGATAAATATGACATTTTTTAACATGGATTTTTGTATCTCTATATTACAATTAAAAATCGGAAATTTAATATCTGTATTTATCGAATTATATATTATGAAAAGCTAATAAGTAATTTGTATTTATCAGTATTAATATGTTTGTTATAATATTTTTATAACGCCTATTAAAAATGTAGAGTTTAGTTGTGGCTTACTCCGTTTCTCACTATTACGTTAGAACCGTTA
The DNA here is from genome assembly GCA_018244895.1 of Myscelus amystis hages. Taxonomy (NCBI): domain Eukaryota; kingdom Metazoa; phylum Arthropoda; class Insecta; order Lepidoptera; family Hesperiidae; genus Myscelus; species Myscelus amystis. The sequence goes on along the minus strand of DWQT01004065.1, from coordinate 10,073 downwards.
AAACTAAATGAATAGAATAGAGAATGTAGAATTCTTTTAATCTAGAATTACATCTGTGCTATCATTATTCTCGGTGACAGACACTAACTTGTTTGTCACTGTACTGACGTAAGTAGTTTCAAAAGAACTCTGGCAAAAATATCTAGCCCAAACAAGACATGACATAATCGGCGCTATGGTTTTTGCGTGTATTATGAAAGTTTAAAAAATTATGGTTACGCTAGATGGGTTACGCGCGGCAAGAGTACATTTTAAAGGCTTAAAAAGCAAACGAACTGTGATATTTCAAGAATAAATCAGCATTATGAAGTCCCGCACCGACTTCGTACCGGTATAGCTTAAATTACGAACTGCCTAAGAGGATGATTCTAACATGCCTTAAAACAAATTTAAGGAAGATTAATTTAAGACGGTCCTACTATTTCCAATCGTTTTAGCATTTTTCCCACTATATAAAATGTTGTGTATTCGGTAAGCACTATGTACATATGTATAACATAGCCGGCTATTGAAAAAACTACATGTTTTACAGTGCACAAGTAACTACCCTCAGATGAACATACTTAAATATAACATATACATAGTCGTTGAAAGTAATATAAAGGGATTTTCATAAATATGTATGTAGCTTATATTCATCATTCACCTTCCAATTATATCCATATCAAACTTCGTCACAATCGCCCAAGTATAAAAATAGTCGTGAAAGCGTAACAGACAGACAGAGTTACTTTCGTATACATAATACGAGTATGGATGTATGCGAATGAACACTTGACATAATCTCGTGTGTTATCAACATCAAAGAAAGCCGTTTTAAAAGGCATCTTATGTTTTCCAAAATCTTGTTTGTGTAAAGTATCACCTTTTATCTGGTTACGTAACTCCGTCATATGAATGCTATGTTAAGTATACTGTTACTTTTCAAATATTACTGGGCAAATAAAGTCCAGCTATCTTATCTTATACGACAAACGTGATTGGTAAACTATTCAGAAAAGCGTGCAAAAGCTATTTAGTATAGTGATTAACGTAATAGCTAAAATTATTATCTTTTATGAACATTAAGAAAATCTTAGTCAGTCCATACAGCTTGTGTATTAAGTTATTAAATCTTGTTCCAGGAGTTACCTAAATTAGGAAGCATCTTACAGAGATGCTGGTTAAAAACTTAATTCGGACTTACTCGTAGCAAAGAAGGCTCGAGTTCGAGTGGCTAGATAACTTAGTTGTCGTAAGTCACTATAGTAGCTGAAAAATATGACACAAAATGTATTGACTCTACTAAATTCTTCTACCAAATCTGGGGGCACGGTAATGCCCAGCCAAGACGAGCCAAGCGAAGCGCAAGGGAACTACCTACCTTTTTTTGAAATGCATAATTTTCATACACGTTAAAACTACCACTTCACCCTTATTATGAATCAAGTTTAATATGTAATATATATATATACATGTATAAGCACCATATTGCATTAAAGCACTCTCTCTATACGGATTGCAGTTACTTAACCGACCAGTAACATGTAATTGAATTGAATGAGAATTCTTGATAACAGAATACGATGCATTCCTGTATGAGGTTGTTATCCTCGATAACAATAGTCACTTGTATTAATTTTACTTAAAGTTCATGGCACTCTACATTATCTGTGTTTCCAAGTGTGTATGAGAACATGTTTACCAATTAATCGATTTGTTTGGAATAACTTTGATTATATTTACCGCATATGTAAGAACTCAGAGATCTATATACCCGTAAGAGCTCAGATTATGAGTAGAGCAGTATATGGGCAACAAAGTTAACTTTAAACTTGTTATGTAGAGTTATTTTGTTTGATTAAATGCTCAAATGATCCCTCTACACTTAAAAAATGCAATTAAATGTGGCGAATTCAAAATTAATTAGCTTTCAAGTCGTTAAGTATGTCAACAATTATTTAAAAAAACCTTTATTAGCTGTAAATGATAAATTAATTATTTACAGGACTATCATACTTACATAGTGGCGTTACTGGTTTGATTTTATTTATTTGTTGAATTTTATTTCTTTATGTTCACATATAAAAGTAACAGAAATTATGGGATTAATAAATTCAATTGATACCTAATGTTCCCATTAGTTAATTTGTTCCCATTTCAAAATATTTCACAGTACACTATTTATTTTTAGATCGTGTAAACCGGTTGTATTATATCGCACTATTGTTTTGTTTTAATAATTTGTTTGTCTATTTAAATACATGAGAAAATACGCGTTATATGAATGCGAGTAGAATAAAATGCAAATAAATTATTCAGCAATAAAGTTATGGTATTCCGGAACTCATTAATAAGAAAGTAATTAAAATTCATAGCAGATTAATGATAGTTAATCTAGATAATATACATCGGTTCGATGTGCAAGAGTAGGAAGTGCATAAGCTTATGTAAGTTCTGTGCCTCGTGTATACAATGTGATTGGCTGCAACCGTTACATGCACCACGCGTTTAGGAACAGAATAGGATGTTCCCAACCTATCAAAACACCTGTAAAGAGCTAAGGGTTTATTGCAACCTAATTTAAAAAAAAAAACGCAATTTTTGTCTAATTTTGATTCAGTAGGTTATTAATAATTGCTTTTCTGTACTTAATTACATACTAGGTAAAATACTTAACTGACTTGAAAATTGATTAACAATGGAGATTTCACACTTCGGAATTGAGAATGCAAAATAGTGCGATTATGAGATCATATAGCGTACAGTGCGGGCTGTTGTCTGAATGTGAATCAAACCTAAGTTAGATTTCCTGTGTCCATTTACTGAGGGGGAACTCTAACCGAACTGATTAAAGGAAGTGTTTCTACAAATAGACTTCATGCGGATGCTTTAATGTACTAATTTTCAATGATGATTTGAATTTGTACTTATAAAGAATTGTTACATAATTATATGAAATGTTATATGTATAACATATTTTTTTAAGGCAGGCAGAGTAACGTAGAAAAATAATTGAAAACTTTAATTCTGGTCTCCATGTGTAAATATGTTTTGAAAATAAGACTTATTATTTCCCATGTGATTTGATGTATTGATCATATAACTATTCAATCGGTATTACTGTTTCCAATCTTAGCCTTCGTCAACGTAATATGATGCCCAATTAATTGATTTAAAGATTCAGTGGTTAGTGAACTTAATTATTCCCTCCGTGGTTGCGGGTTCAATTTCTCACTACAAATATTTGTGCGATGACTATGAACTTTCGTTCTGTGTGAATATAAATTCTACTCTTAATAATATTCTATTCTTCTTCAAGGAAAAATGACTAGGCTGAAAGAACCTTAGTGCCCAGGTCCCAAGTATTCAGTAAAAAATATACATTCCATAGTTTCTTATCGGCGGACTAAAAATTACACCGCGGTTAAGTAGTGGCTTTAAATCATACGCGTTGACACCCACTTACTTACCCACTCACTAAAGACACGTTCGAGGCAGACTCAATTTATACAATTCTATTTTACTCTATTGTCCGCTTTGAAGTATTGAGTAATAAGCTTTTTAAAATCAATAGGTATAATATATTTTTCAATCTTTTTGTTTCACATTTAGGCATGGATTTCCTCTTAAGGAAGGTATAATGCAATAGTCTACCACGATCTATCTGAGCGCAGATTTGTAGAGTTCAAAAATCTAAATGAACATGGATAGCTCTATTATAGGTTTCCTTTATTTTACTTATTTACGCTAATAATTAAATAATAATTATTGCGCTTTGAACTTTGTAATTACAAACTTCCTGCGATACTATCATTTAACTGCGGTGGGTGAACTCTTTTAACGTTATCAAATAATTGTGCATTTGTTTACATGTTGTTGCAATTTGCTTAACTTTTTATTTCATATTTTAAGTTTATTATTTTCAATTCCATTTAAAACAAAATACACTTTTATAATTGATTACTCATATTACGCACAAGGAGCTATGTGAGATTTGGCAGTGTGACAGTTTATATAGAAGAGTACATTTAATATGCTCTACAAATTAATTAAATTAAACTATATAAAACATTCATTGTTTACGTTTATATTTACAATGTCAAATAAACAGTAAAAGTTAATGTCAAATAAGTCCGTTATTGCTTTTTAAATATAGCTTAGTCAAATGAAACATTATATTTTTGGACCGTTCGGTGTTTTTCCTAATAACTAGAAAATTTATAGAATAACCGGTTCAATTTAAAAACTGTATTTTTTTCCTGTTTCTCTTTATTGATGGGTTAGTTTTTAATCACAGTAGGTACTGTCATTTTAAATGGCAATGTATTACGTAGCTTTTAAATAACTTTCGGCTCTTAAAAATCCATGTACAATTAAATTTCTACAGACAAAGTTAATGTCAGTAATTGCATTGCTATTCCTAAATTGTTGTGTTATTTCGCAATACAAAAAAAAAACAATGTGGCAATTGCGTTTCGCCACAGAAATGTGTCATTAAATCAAATTAATTATTACCAAGATGAATTAATATTCCGAGAGTCGCTTCAACTGCTTTTACTGCAATTACAACGTACCTGGCGGTATTATAACTTGAAGAAATGTTTTGTAACGATTGCCGCTAAACGCTTGATCGATGTTCGATGGAGTTATAAAGATTGCGATTAATTCTATACTTTCCTTTTTTTTCTTACTTTCTACGTTTATAATCAATTAGTATATTAGTATATTTATCGATTCAATTAAATTGACAATTAATATATCTCTTAATACATGGTAGAATTTGTTTTTCTATAATTACTTAAGTTCATCACAAAAGGTACACTATTACTTTCACACTATTTTTACTACATGCATAGTTATATAATAGTAATTTGTATTTAATATTATTGCTATCTAATCAGAACACGTGTCCATCTTATTGGCATGCACGTTAGATAACCACTTTGTAAATTGTAACCTTTGTATTACCTGTGTGTACTATTTGTGTTACCTTTGTAATTCGCAAATGTTAAATGACAATACCATGGTACTGTATAGAACCTATTGTAAACTCGTTTTTAATTTCATTTAATTAATTTATACATTGACGTATCATGTTAGAACAACAGGTTGGAAAAAGCTTAGATGATGTGACAATATTTGTGTGTGACGTTTTTAAACTATTTACAAATGTAAATATCTTCACAATGTAAAATTATTTCTATGAAGTTTATTATGGTTTGCCATTATTTAAGTTGCTCATTTGAAGTCCATGCTAAAGGCTGACATGCTTAGATATTACCGCATGGTCTCATGTCAAAATAAAGGTTTTATTCAAGCGGTATTTGGTCATGCAAAATTCAATCCGCGGTAGAAATAGTATGTTGCACGTTGCTTCGCTGTTTTTCAAGCCCGGCCTCATGAATCCAGATTGTACCAGAGGGATACAGGCGATTGTCGTTTCAAATTACATTAGAGTTCACGCGTACTTGACCCTGTGCGTGTTGTCTGAGGAATGAACGTAGGTGGACCCACGGTTAGGGTTGCCAGCCTCTGAAATACATAATAATAATAAGACAGGTTGAACTCTTTAAAGTTGCATATTGTTTAACCATGGTACTGATTCCGTAGATTAATAATAAAAGCGCCAAAGCAGCACACACACACATCATAAAAAGCCACAATGTCCGGTTGAAGTCATTTTATTGGCAACCCTATCAATGGGGCTATTATCAAATGATACTCGCTTGTGCCTTCATTGGTTGTACTTGAGTTCTGAGCGCTGTTGACGTGGTTTTCTATTTATTGTACTCCGAAGTACGATTGGGTGAACAGATGTAAAGTGAATGAAGAATTTGTCTCACTCTCGGATTTATTCTATAAATATGTTCAAAAATGCATAAATAAAATAATAATAAAATGAGAGTTGTCACGGGACACCCGGATGGAACGAAGTTCCTTTCGATTAATCGGTAAAGGAATATTAAAAAATTAATTAATACTAGCAAAAAGTGTCGTGACAACAACTCTGATTTTTTTCGGTCTAGCCTCCTTCGCAAAGCGCGATAAGGAACTTCGTTCCAAAAAAAATTGGTTGCGTTGTAATCTATGACCTGTATAGCTATTTGAGAGGAAATCGGTTATCAACAGTGGCTCGGTGATTGCCTGACGATGAAAGGGTTAACGAGCTTCTTGAAGGACTAATATTGGCATTTACGAGTGTACTCGTACTAGATGGTTAGGATTTGCATACATCAAAATACGGATGTTGTGATCGTTTTGTATTGATAACCTCGTTTTACTATACTATCTTTCTTTCCTTCTTTCTTTCTTGTCGTCTAGCTAGATGTATATTAGCTGTTACCTTTGAAGAAAAACAAAAGTTTACGATTCAAACAAAATAAAATAAAAGTAAAATGTTTATTACAAACGTTTATTGGCGTCCGTCAGTATTAATATTTGGAAGCTTTTCAAAACTTTTTCTATTAACTACAAATGTTTTTATATTAAACATCGTTACATCAGGAGAATTTAAATATTAACGTATGTTAAAACAGATGCATTTATATATGGCTAGTCGATAACAAACAGTAATACTAGTGGTAGATAATAGGTTGGGGTCGGCAGAGATACAAAGGACTTCGGTTACGATTGCAATTAGCCGCGCAATTTCGTATCGATATGCAGCGTTTGTAGCGCTCACGCGGTCGCATGAAAACGATGCGCAAAGTTAAGCGACCCCAAGCGCGGCCGGAACTTGCCGGGTTGACCGATAGCGGCAAAGTTTCACAAGTATTACCATGTTTGGAGTACCCACTAGTTTTGGAGTGTCTGCGTTCCCAGTAGTGGGACGCAAAAAAGGTTGTAACCACATTTGAATAGGTCTGCATATAATTTGATCATAAAAATGTTAAATTATAACCACACATAACCCTGCATACAAAGTAGCTCTTACGCAAGATAATTGAATAACTGGAAGGTAGGATATAGAGGAGTCGATTAAGCTCTAATTGTTTTAAGCGGCTGCAGTATTTCATAAAGGTTAAACAAAAATGTTGTTCCAATGCGTGGAACTGGTTCGCCGTTAAATTGATGCATACATTAAGCTATATCTTGGCAGAGCAAGACTGTGGATTGGTTCTTTGACATTTCCAGTTGTATATAATGCGAAAGCTTAAGTCAGCTGTGTAATATTATTATAAATATACAACGGTGTAGGGATATAATAATTACTACATTTTTTCACCAAAATACAAAATGATACTAAAGACAATTCTCTACTTCATTTTAAATGAGGCAATTGAACGCATATATATTCGATGTAATATTTCTATAGACGTTTTTATTACATGCAGATAGTGAACAAATAAATGTGCTCATTACAGAATATTTGTCCTAGGTGGGAATCGAACGTAAGGCCGATCAATAAACCAAGAGGCCAAGCAAACTGAACTCTCCACGTGCAGTAGCTATAAGTAATTCTATAGGTATTGCACGAAAAGATCTAATCTAATACCCATGAATATGTATTATTCATACTTAGTACATGTAACATCACTAGTATTACGCACTTACGAGAAATTTTGTGCTTTTGTATGACGCGATACTCAACTGGTTTCGGTTCTTAATCATAGTCACAAATGTCTAGACAAAGTCATGAAGGGCTGTCTAGAAAATTCTCATACAAAGGTCAACCATCAAATTGTATAACTTATATTGTGTACATAAAGTTTTCAGTTGTAAAGGAAATCGTGACCAATCAAACTGCATACGAATAACTCTACGAATTGATATTGGCAATACTTATTAGTTATGACCTCGACGAATCATATATAAGTTCAACAATCATTGGAGGGTGCAAATGTTCAGCGCAAACGAAAATATACAAATACATTCATAACACCGTTAATGTGTTAGATCTACCGACGCCGCTGCGGCTTGCGGCGGCGGCTTGCGGCTGCGGCTTACTAAAGGAGAAGTGTGACAACGTGGGATTAAGTTTTTTCTAAACAATAATAAGACAATGAAGATGTTATCCTACTATACATTTGCTTGTTTCCTTTTAAATCGCCTCTCAAATTAAGATAAGTTTAAAGTTTAATTGAGTGTTATTCAATTAGCATTATATTAAGGCGAATACACAATCTGTTTTTTATTTAAATATTAATTTACCATTGCTAAATTCGTACAGTAACGCCTATTCTCCGTAGAGGAGATAGAAATTAAGTCTTTACATCGGTTCAAGCGTAAAAAAAATCTTTTGCCTATTTTACTTATATCAAAATCATTAAAGAGCGAATTCTGGAGTCAAAAGAGGTAGTAGACCTAAGCAGGTGTTTAATCTAATCTAAGTTTTCTAATCTAAGTTGTTTAATCTAATCGGTGTTAAATCGTAAAGAGTATGTCTTCTAACAAACCCGTAAAATCAATGTTAGAGGTATTGTTTTATTTACAAATGCGTTGTAATTTACAATATCCGTCGGTATGTCTGTATGCCGTGCGTCTTTCAAAAATAATGTTCTGACACAGATACAAAATATGAGTTTTTATTGCATCGTAAAGATTACAGGAGTTGTGAAATCAAAGAGAAACACGTATGTACGTACGTACGTACCTACGTAGTACTAGGTAGATATGTATGAAAAGACTAAATGCGGTAGTTAGTACTACGAAACAATTTCGTTTTCAACCGTTGCTTTGATCTGCTACATTTATAAGTAGAACACTAAAGACCTTAGTGGCTACCTAAGAACCTACACTGCCTTAGTGGGAATTAAAAATTGTGATTTTTATTTTCATAGTCATAGCAAGTGCTATTAAATGTTTAATGTATAGAACCCATGGAAATTTTCCAAACAGTATGAGGAAAAACTTAAACCCAGATCATGGAGTGCAAAACACAAATCCTATCCAATAGGCTGTCACTGGTCCTTAACTTCCAGGAAATATGTAAGTCGCTGTAGATCGCCGCCGCAAGCCGCATGACCCGAGCGTGACGGTAACCGGTATGGCATGCCACGGCAACTGTAAAACTATTATAATAATTGGTATTGTAAACACACCTGTAAACTCTACGGTACAGGTGTCCGTGTTTTTCTAGAATATGCACAAGACATTGACCTTGCCAGTGTCAAAATATTTACAATCATAGTAAAAACATAAATGCACGTGACATGTTAGCCCCATTGGTTTATTGGTTAGTGACCTTAACGGTTAAGCAGAGGGTCGTGGCTACCATTCTCACCAACAATAAATATTTTTCCTACTAGTATAATTTTGGTTTCGGAGTATATAACCCATGAATATATGTACGTACATTTAGCTTTTATTGAATACCAATAAAAAGGGTTCAGAAAGGGCGAACTGTATGGTTTTTTCCACCATACAACCATCTGTGAAGGTTGGAAGGTTGGAGTCGGTATCTTTACCCTCATTTATTTAATTTTAGAACCTTAAAATCGGTTTGTTATTATTCTGATCAGTCAAAATTCCGAAGGCCGCTAATAGATTGTTAGTTGAACGGTCTTATGTAGGTCATGGGAGTTGATCACACGTGATCCAATCGACTCCATAATGAGCTCACTTTAATTACCTCTTAATTTATTAAGGACATTGACATTTACGGTCCACTACAGTATGTAAATATAAATGTTATTCATGTTTATAGTTTATTGAATTGCAAGTGCACGATTCTTCATAGATGTTAGTGCATTTATTGTGTGACACTTGTAGACTTTTACTGCGTCCGTTTATCTGTATAATGTAATGCTTATTGCTACTTAATAAAGTTCTTGAAAAGTTAAATTTAAACATGAATTTTGTACGATTCGTATGAGATGGTTCTAGTTAGACGATGTGCTACATTGATGACAACATCGTTCCCAAACAAGACTGAGAAATAATTGGTTAGTCAGATAATTCAGAATGTCACTAACGTCATATAAAAAATGCTTTGTTTTCCATTTAATTCACCCTCAATTTCTTTAAGGCGGGGTACAACCTCAAAACCTGATTTTCAAATCACGTTTATGGTACGAAAGAGTGAAGATTTGGAATAGAAAAAAAAACCGTAGATAGAAGAGAACTTACTTTAGATCGCTACGGATTCCAAA
>DWQT01004064.1:0-11662 GCA_018244895.1 Myscelus amystis hages | reverse complement strand
TGGGCGGCAGTAGCCACTTACCATCAGGTGGACTGCATGCTCGTCTTCTACTTCCATATAATAAAAAAAAAAAAAAGGTCTGTGCAGTTAAGAGTATTTGATATTCTGTGTTCTCTGCCTAACCCATTGGAGACTTGAAATTTAGTCTTGTGTCTTATCAGAAGAAATACTTAGTTTGGCGTCTTGTCTTCTGTGATACTGGAATTCCAATGTGCAACATCAAATAGAAAACGAAAGAAAGATTGCAATAAAGAACCGTTTCAAACATTGAGGCAAATCAATTAAGTTTACGTTTAATCATTAAGCATATCTGTTTATTTATTTCAATTAATATGGCGCAGACCAATTATAGATCTGCTCCGTTGGGAATAGAATCCGGAACTCGGGCCACTGGGGAATGGAATTAGCAGTTCAGTCGAGTTATTTAAATATTAATTAAATTAATTACACGCGATGATTGAAACGGGTAGACCTAATGGAAGTTGTCACAGTTGATGATGCGATGTTTGGTGATGATGATGGATGGATGATGATGGATAGATTGATAGATGGATAGATGGATAGATGGATAGATGGGTAGATCGATAGATGGATAGATGGACGGACGGATAGACCGATGGATGGATGAATGATGTGTGGATGGATGATGTGTGGAACACTCTGGTGGAGTATAGACGCCAGCAGCTACATATGTATAGTTGTAGCAATACTACAACTTGGAGTTATTTAATACTAGAGGCACATATTAGGCAAGCGTAGTACATTGACAGCACCTCATTGTCAAAGGATTTTCCAATTTAAAAAACTATTTCACAGTACAGGTACAATTCATCGTAATAGAATTCCATTTTAAATCTCGACCGATTACTCCGTCAACGTCCATACATCAAACTGGCCGTTATTAAATTTTTCTTTTACTACTGCTATGACGTCATCACGACGAAATTCTAACCCGAAAATTCCGTGCAAAACTGTAGCGGACAACTGCGAGATATTGAAATTGTATTTTTAAACGAAAGCTCATCGCACACACGTTTGCCTAGATGTGTTGAACGGATTACTAAAATGGGGACTTAACCGCACAAAGAAAACGAAAAGAAACCGAAGGAGATCTCTTGGTGTAGTGGTTGGAGACCCTGACTGTTAAACCAGAGGTCGCGGGTTCGAATCGTACCCAAATAAGCATTAAGCAAAAATCATGTCTTACAAAATTGTTCCCCTTTTAAAGTTCTACAAAAAAGTCATATGTTTAGCTTGTAAGGGTGACCCACTATAACCTTTTTTATGGTAATAATTTATATGGGAGAACAACGTTTGCGCGGTCGGCTAGTGTATTCATGCATCGAATGGCGAAGGGCGTTACACCCGAATCCTTTTCGAGGAGTGTCCGCCGTCGATGTCATTAGGGGCGCTTATCTTTTAACGGATGATTTGACCGGCATCGAATTGTATTGAAACTGGGTGTGGTTTCGTTCGACGTTTAAATTAATATTATTAAACGCCCTCGTCCCCCGCTTCACCGCGCCGCACCGCCGCCTGCGCTGTTGCAACATTTTCAATTAGCTTTCGTTCTGACTATTTTCCATCTTACTCAGCTCCTGGGGACAGTATTGTGATGTGTTATCGCCTACCAACTTTGTGAACAATGAGAATTCCAACAATATAAACAATAAAAGAGATAAAATAGTCGCATTCTGTTAACGTAAAAATCATCATTGATATTCCCGCTATTTCCCATATTGCATTTCACGAAATTCTAAGAGTGTCTAAGACACAAAGTCATACCTGTGTTACGTACAAAATAAACCTGTGTTCATCACACAAATATTTTTTTATGTGTGGAAATCGAACCAACAACCTACGCCTTCTTAATCACGGCCACTAAACATACGACGTTCAACGCAATACAACTTGTAACGATGAACGCTTTTATTCGTCTTGAATCATTACAATTCCACACATTAAAATATCGTAAGAATTGAAAGTTACAACCACAGCAGCTTCAAATGAAGCAATAATTCATATTTAATTCGAATGGGAACATTTCCAATTTAAAACAAATACACATTGTGGTACGGCCACCTACTCGGTGAAGTGTTTCAGGAAAAAAAATGTATGCGAAATTGGAAAACGAGCGCTGTATTATGAGGTTCGGAATTTATGGGTCCTATTCTCGGATTGCACCTGCTACTGGAGGCTAGGGTTGGCAGACGGGGAGTAAAAATATATTAGAAGTAGTAGAAATATATTAGAAGCTATTAGCTTTAAAAAAAAAACATGTCGGCTAAATTACAGCTTCAATGAAAGTAGGTGAAGTAACGATAGCAAAATTACAGGACCAATGGATTTAAATAAAAATAAAACTTTAAACTACGAGTATGTATAGTATCTCTTAAACACAATTGTTAAGCACATTTGCGTGCAAAATAAGTTATGTATGTAGCAGAGTGAATAGTGCAATAGCTGAGAGTATTTTAAAAATGGGATCACAACGCGAGAAGTGTATGACGTCTCAATGTAGCGGCGTGCTAAATATTCTCAATTGTTTTTGAGATGAGATTTGTTTACAACATTCGAGCAATAAATGGTTAACAAACACCCAAACGACCGTCGAAGCTTCTAGTATCTTAAAATGAAAAACTCGTGCGCGCCCCAAGCAATTTATCGAGATCACTGGAATATTTGAGGGTTCCGTATAACATACCAAGGCACAGCCCTAGCGGCTGAAGGCGGGACGGGTCCCTGAAAGTGATTATACCGAGCGATATAATTCCCTTGAAATTATATTCTTGAGATCCTTTTATGAATAGCTCGCCATGTTCCAATTTGCCATGGAAAGAGATTTTTTTTTTAATTAAATTGAAAACGATTTTGTGTCGTTACAAGACGCTATGTATGTATATGTATTTATTGACGAAGCAGATTTCATTGTTGGAACTAGTACTTATTATCAGCATCACCGATTGCAAAGAATGAATGAACTGCGCCCAGCAATTGAACATTTATAGTCCTGTCAAATTTTAAATTTATAAAAAATCCTCTTTAGACTTTTTTAAGTCTCATTTTTAAACAAATACTCTTTTTCTGTGGAAGGTTTCATTTCTAGATCACCACTTTAGCATAAAGCTGTAAGAAGCGGTTTGCTACTTGTGAATGGTGGTACCACTGGATCCCTGACAGATCTATACATTTGTAGAAAAAAAATCCAGCTTAAAAAAGTCCATCCAAAAATCAACAATAAGTGAATGAATCTTTCAACCATAAAACCCCTTAATTTGGATTCTTTTACATGCTATAATGGAAACTGATGTTTCTATCTTACAGTTTGCAAGAAAATTCGAATCTAATCCGGAACAACGGGATTACAGGCAACCGGGAATCAGCAGGTGTCGTTAGTGGGCACGGACTGGCAATTAAGGGATTTATTTCCCGTGTTGCGCGAAGCAGTAAATAACATTCTAGGGTTCCGTACTATTGAATTAATAAATATTAAAACCTTATACAATTTTATGTTATTAACATCTTTCGTTAATATAATAATAGATAACATAATAATAGTAAATAACAGTCACAATTTTCAATTTTTTTACTGATAACACGCTCCACGATGACAAAAAGCTCCAATATATTACTGAACTATTTCTTATTCGGCTAATTATACTCGTATATTTGATGATTAGGCTTGAAACCTCAACAATAACGAGTTTTGTAATTTGCGTAAGTTCCAATGGGAATAAGCTTTTGATTTCAAACGGGAACAAGTTTTTAGTAAGTTTTTAGGCCATATTACAATGGCTTACTTTGTTGTAACAAGAATTATCGAACTATACCGAAATCCGATGATTACTTATAATCATACTAAATCAAAACTAGTGTAGTTCCAGTTTTCACGTAACTTAGTATCACTCGAATCAGTTATTGTATTATACCAAGATGGAGAGAACGAGAGAGATAGATGCAATTCGCTTACAATTCGTTGAAGACTATAATATTTTTCAGCACATTGGTCCCTTTTGATCGCTGAAGAATCCTTTCCTTTAGCAATTGGGGGTTAATGACCTCGAACTCCAAATTGACTGGGAAAGGATTTTCGTCATTATCGCTTGTATCGTACAAATGAAGATAATTGCGATAGCCTTTAGTGAGATTAGGCACAAAGCCATTTACGATGCGCAACGACAAGGCTTTAACTAATAAAGGGGCGTAACGCCAAACTATTGGTCGTGTAAAATATGCAAATTTTAATAGGTCAATAAATAAAATACGGGTTACCGATAATCATTGGCGGCGGCCGTATATTAATTATCGGCGACATTTATAGCTATTGTATCGTGAGCCGAGGAAAGTTTTTATTCACTTTAAAAACTTCGTAACGGCCCGTTCGCGGTCTGTGTACTAACAATAACTAAAAGCCTCAAAGACAGACACAGACAGACAGACAGAAAGACATATGATATTAATATTAAATTTCCAAGGAACCGAGTTTTATTTATTTTTGCTTGATCTCACGTGCTTTTTTACGGATACTTTTGAATGGCTTCTTGGTCTCATGGTTTAGATATTGTCTGCTAAGCCGGAGGTCGTGGATTCAATTCCCAATTCACAAACGTGTGTGTGATAAGGACATCTATTTGCTGTCGGGGTGCAATAATAATAACAATATCTATATAAGTATGTATGTATTAGCTGTTCGGTTCTCATAATATAAGCATTTAATAGCCTAATTTCGAATCAGACAGCCGTGTGTGAGTACAAATGCATTCAAACGCGAATTAAAACAATGAGTGATAACAATAATCCTCGAACTAACAAACGATTCAAACGAATGCACGGACTTTGTCGCAAAACCACGTGTTGCGTGACAATATTTTGGGAAAATTGCCGCTTTATGCTAACGGCGAGCTGCGAATGGTGAGCTGAGCGAAACGACACATAGCCTCAGAGACCGCTGTGAAATGAATTAGTACAATCAGTAATTATATTGTGTTCAGTAACAAAAGCATAAAATTTTAATCCATTAAAGTGTTCGGCAAATTAAAATACACTACACAATACCTGGCAAAGTAGAAATTAAATTAAATACTTCTATTAAATTAATTTAGGTTATAGGTTTCGTTCGTCTAACGAATTTTCAATTAAAGTATGAATTTTAATTCGACTTAATTTTTATTATATTTTCATATATGTAAATGAACCTTTTTTTACACAATGGCCTCTTAGTGTATACACGTACGGTTAGCCATTTTTTTATCAAGCTCATTAACATAACTGCATAATGGAGAGGCTCTATGCAGTCGGCATGCGGCCTACAGTGGGTTAATGTCGGTTTTTTGGTGTCACGCATGCGTTTAGAATCTTTATAGAGTTCCATGCGTGCCAAAGGTTTGTCGACCCTGCAATGCCCAGTGGAAGTTACATTACATTATAGTCAATGGTATCATTTGATTCACCCTTTTATTGGTCCACTGCTAGGACGGGTCTCCTCTCATAGTGAGCGGGATTTAGGCCATAGTTCACCACGCTGATCAAGTGCGGATTGGTAGACTTCACACACCTCAGAAAATATTGTACACTATATAACATCTCTAAGGTGTGCGGAGATTTTTTCGCGATGTTTACCTTCACCGTTATAGCAAGTGATGAATTCATGAAATTTAATGTTGAAACACATCCCCTAACACGCCTAACCGACGGATTCTTCATAAGATGGAGATAAATCTAAACACGCCTATACCCATCGCCACAACGTACGTGGTTTACACATGTTCAAAGTTCGTTAACATCAGGTAAACGCTCCTAATTCCGTGTTCATTTTGCAGTCGAGGCACGGGCCCCGTTGCGTTTAATGACTCTCTTGTATCTTCCTTGTCTAATACAACAACCGCATTCGCATTGTGTACTCGTATCTTGCTATGAAGAAAATAGATTAGAGATTCTAATTACATAATAATAAATAAATTGAGATCAAACACTGTTTATAATAAAAATCGATAAACTGTACATAATTATAATAAGAATACAAAAAAAAGACGAATAAATATTATATACGTACATATAAAAAAGGAATATGTTACTTTATATTACCTTTTGAGGCAGAGTCTCCCAAAATGTTGGCATTGTTCCCGTACTGAATTGTTAGGTTGAGTCTCTGAGCGAAATCCTCCCCAGCCCTAATAAATATAAATTGAACGTATGTAACTTGTGTCAATATGTTTTTTTTTAATGAGAACACAAAAGTATACTAGTAGCTTGTGGTTTTTGCGCTATAATATTGTATTCAAAAGGATTTTTACATCTGGTAATTTTAAAACCTGCCTGTATGTCTCCAATGTGGTTTCAATCAAAGCAATTTAAAGCTCTTCAACAATAATATGTTTGATGAAAATATGATGGAAACTATATAAGCACAATAACTTTACTATTATAAAACCGAAAAGGTTATTTTATTTTTTTGTTTGAAGTGGGTCAATCCTATCAGCTGCCGGCAAAACTGGAATATATCCGATTCGATTTTGATAGGTCACATATCGGGGCAGGTTTTAGGCGTTGTAATGCCGGGGTACCGTGCTAACGAGCAAAGCAATTAACATGCAAAGATGTTTTTTTAAATTTTCCGCTCCACGGACTCGCTGTTCGAGATTTTTTAATTTGATTATTATTTTATCAATTTATATTATAGCTACTGCAGTAAAGAGCTAATATATCATTTTAAGGTAATTAGTATTTATTATTAAAGATATCGTTAAGACCAAACGCTTTTTGTATAAACCTGTATTGCGTATCTATATATATATACAGCAAACATTTTTTCTATTTTCCCTATTGCTTTCAATGTGGTTAGGAAATCTTTAATTTTCCTACAATTGCCGAATCTCTGTGACGAATGACATGCAAAGTTTAGGAGTAAGAAAGACGACAATGTTTCGTTTATTGTCCCTCCCATTTTCCAGCTTACCGACGTTTCACCGACACCCTAATTGATTTTGTGTAAACTTTACCCCTTCATTGAAGGGGACATGATGTAATTTTCCCCTGTTCCTGTTGCAGGATATAAAGTTAACTTCGAAGGGAGTAAATAAGTGTGTTTATATAAATATAATAGCTCTAGATGTTAGGCAAAAGGGAGTCTATTAAATTATAAAAAGAAGAGGAAAAAAGCGCTGAGCGCTACCAGACGGACGGGTCGGAAATAAATTTAATGCAAAAAGGGGTTCCGTACCGATTTCATATTTATGTAGTCGACGGGGCGAAATTTGAAATATTGTCAAGTGGGCCTCATAGATAAGTCAACGGCTGTCGAATATGTCACCGCGAGAAGCTTTTTTACCGATATGAGTCAGATAAGGAGCTTTTGGAATAACTTAAGCACATATTACTACTCACGCACTAGAAATATCTATATGAGCCCTTAAAAGGACGAATTTTTAACACTGCACTATTCATCTGTCACTATGAGAATTGGAGTTTCCCGAAGACTACTTCTTGAAAATACGTGAATCATCTTTACGATATGCTTCTTCTTATGTGGATGGAGATAGTGATATCAGAGTACTGTTAAGTGAATACTAAATAGTTCCCTAAAAGTTTCCCGGATTCTATATTTATGGAGGCGCCGTTGCAAGTATGAAATATCGTCAAATGGGCCATAGAGATAAGGGGGCTTTGAATATGCCGCGAAGTTTAGATTTAGTGTGGTTAGCGTTCAGTGAACACGAACGTACAAGCTTTGTCGTGCTCAGGAGATTTATTCCATAAGTAGGGAGACAATTTTGCCATATTTGACATATCGTATTCGCGTCAATGTAATCTCGTCGATCCGTACCAATATTATAAATGCGAAAGCGTTTACGTTCGTACGTTCCGTTATCACAGCCGAACTGCTCGCCCGAATGTAACGAAACTCGACATGGGGATAGCTCGAAGCCCGGGAATAAACGTAGAACATAATGAAATCTTTTTAACTTTCTCATTTCATAAAGCCTCATTTAAATAATATCAACGATTAATATACACTAAGCTACGTTCTACGGAACCGCTTTGGAACAATTTTAATTCTAATCAATCAGAAAATTTATTTGGCAGCTTTTATACTCCCATAAATTATGGCAGTCATTTATTAATTGAAAATCTATTAATACACATCTTGAGAATCTGTAACACGTTTGTAACAAACTGTTTTTTTCATTTATACATTCGATAAGAAGAAAATTCGATCTACATATTTCCACGACGCGACAAACAGATGATATCGGATCGAAATCGTGTTGTTTTTTTTTCTCAACCCTCTCCTATCAGAATTCCAATTTGGAATCAATTCTGCGTGAATTATACCCGACGAATATTATTGCGCTCAGCGATGGAATATTCCTTCCAATAATCGCAACGGTACCCTGAAACAATGAGAGAAGAAGCTTCCGAGCGGAATAAGTAACGAGGTACGCCGCATAGTGGTAATATTTTTATTCCAACTACCCAACAATTTAATAACGGCACAATATTTATTTGTTTATTTTAATGGATGGAATGGAAATCTTCCCTTATACCTAAATGAGGTATAAGGGAAGAATACCTCTTTGAAACCATTTTACTTACACCGTGTATTGGTTAGAGTTCAATTTGTTAGCAGATGACAGCTGGCTGATATTGACACACACGATAAGCTATGCGTTCATTATCGGACTGAAGCCACTATGACAAATCACTGTTATCCTAATTTAAAAGAGCCTTTTGGCCGATCTGCAATAGAATAAATTGGCGTATAAAATCTATTAATGATAACCATGAAAATGTTAAATGGATATGAATACATAATGAACACAATACGATTTTTGTTAATGTTATAAGAAAAGGAAACATATAAACCCACGGGTACTACTTACACACTTCCAGGAACGCCTTCCAGGAATGCGCAATGCGGGAGAGGGCACAC
This sequence comes from Myscelus amystis hages, assembly GCA_018244895.1. Classification (NCBI taxonomy): domain Eukaryota; kingdom Metazoa; phylum Arthropoda; class Insecta; order Lepidoptera; family Hesperiidae; genus Myscelus; species Myscelus amystis. Next base: position 2,733 of record DWQT01004064.1, on the reverse strand, counting down.
TGAAGATTTCCACAGGTTGCGGTCATGACAAATATCATGACATACAGGTTCGTTTATTACGGTGCTGACTTTTTAAGATTTAGTTTAGGTTCCAAGTGGTGATGGAAGTTCAATATTTACCTGTAACAAACGGAATATATATATTAACAGATTTGTATGATAAGTTTCCCGCGGAGTCACCGCCGTGGAAGGTTATCTCAGTAGGACATACTTAAAATCAAGATGTATCTAATTTTCAATAGATTTACAATATTCATACATGAATCATACATATTCGCAATATATGTAGTAGGTTTTAGTTAAAATTTCATCAAAATTAATTTAGCCGTTTCGAAGTTTACCCCGGACAAACGACCGGAGAAGACAAAAACTTAAGAAGAACTGTTTAGATATTAATAGCTTATGAATAACCATAGAGAGAAAGTGCTAGATTATTGATACTCATAGACGCAAAAACGATGCAACTTATTTATAAGATTACAACTTGACAGCGCATAGAATTTCATGCTCCTAACGGTAGTTCAATAGACACAAATAATTCTGAATAACCATTCAATATGTCTAAAGCTTAACGCCGTAATTAACACGCCATTCAAACTAACAAACGCGGAGCCGATGCGAAGCGAAACCAGCCGTTTCAGTCTCTACAAAGTAACGATGTAGAACCCAACAATTTTGATCAATATTGTTGAACCTAAACCTATTGAAGAACTGTTTGTTTTAAATAGTGACTCTCACCTCTGTAAGAGTTCATATTGATAAAATTAAAATATAGCTCTATATAAATTAACACAAATACAATGACACTAGCCGGATTTAATTTCCAGGAACTCTTCGTGTATATCATGCAAGTCCATTCATTGGGATTATTTACGATAAATAAAGACAAATATATCCATCTAGCAGAGTTCTGAAGTCCAATGCTGGACGTATGCCTCCCCTAATCAGCGCCAATCCATCCAGTCGTGGGCCTTATGAATCCAATGGCATCCTAGTTTCCTACAGATCACTGTTATCCGACCTGTCCTCCTCAATTAAATTCGAATATTCTCGAAAATTCTCGAAACTGAATTCTCAATAGAGCACGCGAAACGTGTATTACTAAACTATACTCGTACTCTACATCAAATCGGCAAAGGTAACATTCGTAAAGCCTACATATGAACACTAATAAACATCTCAATTCAGTGTAACAAGGTCAGAGTCGGGGCAAACTAGCGCGTTCAGCCGCTACATTCAGCAAACAACGTCCGTACACGTCTCCAGGGAACGTCTGTACAGAGTCAACTTTCGACTCTTTTAAGCTTATTTACCGCTGAAAGTGTAAATGTTGTGTTACCTTTGTCTCTCACATCGCGTTTCGTCTATTTAAAGGCATTTAGAAAAATTCTAGTTTTAATTACTTTTTCCCGGTTTTTCGGAAACATGTGTTTCTATAAATATAACGATTTTTTGTTGGGTTTTCTCAAAGACGTGTATATAAATATATTTATTTATAACTGTTTTATACCCATACATCATAAAACCATATTCGCCTCCATTAAGTCGTTTCATGGGGTATAAGTTTCTATATGGTAGTTTCATCAGTTTAAAAACAATAGTAAAAACACTGCGCTTTAATTGCATTCCGAATGAAAAAGTTGAATATATTTTGAAATAAGAATATTTGGGAGACTGGCATAGCGTCGCTTGTATCAAATGGAATATTATATTGGACTATCAAATATTAGCAATACAATTATAACATAGCGTCAATGTTAACAAATCAAATTAACAACTTATACAAACTTGTTAAAATTCACAACTGTATTCTTATTCATATGACGACGTAAATTTCAGATATCCATGACTGACAGTCAATTGTGACTACTGCTTGATGACAGTTTTCTTAACAGGAAAAAGTAAAACTATTTCTTCAGTTTGAATGTGCTTAAAACGTGGAGGAATTCACGTCCATCTCTTCGCGAAGAATAATGCGAGGCCCGGAGCATCCCTCGGGAGCGTGTCACTGCGAAGTCAACAATAACCATTCCTACTTTCATTCGCCATGTACGAGTAACAGGGTAACTTGGATAGTTTTGTGCCGTCTAAATAAACAATATTTGCAGAGTGCTTACATTAACGAATATACTCGCAGTGCCTACCGTAGTTGATTCGATGTAGTGAAGTAGTTTAATCTATCTATACACACAAAAAGTAAACACCTATCAAAATATTTTCAGTTCAAAACCCAGATTCTCTTTCAGAAGTACTTCGCAGAAACAATAACAATTTCTACTTACATACATATACACATACATACATAGATCTAAGTAATATTTATATCGCACAAACGAATAATTTAGATTAGAAAAGATTTTAATTGCAAGTAATGCTTTGATAAATTCAACGTTCAATTCAATAAACGCAAAAGATAACATTGTCATCAGTACACTTTAACGTATCGTTAAATGTTCTTACCACGTTCAGATAACATTTTGTACTGTATTTATTGCGCTTTATGAAATACGTGCGCTGCCTCTGTGGCTTTCAAAGCGGCCAACTCATAATAGGATTATTTATTGTGCGCCAACCGCCAATCTAAGCAGATTCCGCGCCGAGTACCAATTAACGTTTCACAATACCTTTCAATTTGGTTCGGGGCTAGACTTTATCGTATCACGAGCTTTGCTCATATACATATTATTAAGTATGTGTTGTATTCATAACTTTTGTTAACTGTGTTAATGTAAG
>DWQT01004063.1:0-11665 GCA_018244895.1 Myscelus amystis hages | reverse complement strand
TAGTAGCTGAGGTAGCATATGTAATTAGCCTCGGGCAGTGCCAGGAGTAGAAGCAGAAAGAGCTCACTCTGGGGGCGCTGGTGTCGCACACCTGACTATTTTGGGGCGTTTTATAACTTGAAATTTAAAACCGTCGGTTATGCAGTTAGAGTCTCTTACCACTGAACCCCGAGGCCAGCTAATAAATACTAGCCGACTAGTATCCTTATAATTGTTACTAATTTTAACCACATTAACAATTCAATTCCTACGTTCTCATTAGAGGTTGGTTGGAGTCCTAGGACGATAATTGTTACTTATGGTTGCTGCTTGTACCTTTGTCCTGTCTGTCCTAACAAAAAAAAAATGGTGAAAATTAAGGATTGGCGGAGTTTTCGGTTAGAACTTGATTCTCGACCTACTCAACAATTTTCAAACACTTGTATTCAACCGAGTAGCAATTGACGTATCTACTAGTACTTCAAGTTTCTTTCCAAATGTATACGAGTATAAATGATACCAATTTGAAATGCGGTATTAATCGTGTTAGATTTTTATACTCACCACAAACTTATATGTGACTATGACAGGCCAAATTGTATTATGTGCAGAGAGAATTAACAGATCTCCCAGTTTGGGGTTACATTACATGTATGTTAAAATTATAATAGAATGCTTTACGAGGTGATTTTCTAAAGTACAGAAAAATCTATTTGCATCATTTTTTTCTCATTTTATTTTTCTAACAGGAATATGATTTGTTTAGATCTTACTAATGGAATTTCAAAGAGTAAATTAAAATACAAATTCGTCTTAAGTCTTAAACTACACCAGTCTAAGTCTAATTGCAATTAATCATATTAATTGGAATCGTAGCATAAGGGACAACAAGCAGTTTTAATGCCCAAATAATTTTCTCACTATTTTAAATTTAACTAGTCTTATTGGTAACAATCTAATTAGAATGTCTTGAAAAAGAACATGTTGTTTTGCCTCGAATTATATATGTATATCTGTCTGTACCTAAGATAATTAGATGATAATAAAAATATTTAAAGTATAAAAATGCTTCACATAAAGCACAGGTAGGTAACAATAAAAATGAAAATGAAACACTGGTGGCTCCGGGGGCAGGCGAGTTTCATACTACTTATTAAAATACGTGGACTCTGCTTCTGTTCTTAAAACAAATGCAGTACAAAAGTAAACACAATTAAGGCACATTCTAATAGAAAAACATCTTAGAATTCAGAGGGAAGATATCATTGTGATACTCTGAAGCATTTATCTATATTCACACAATCAATGTTCCAATATGATTGTAATATTAGAACAAGCACTTCTAACATGAAATACCCATTTCATACCATAGACGAGCGCATAATGATTTCAGATATAAGTAAATTTTAATATGAAAAGTCCTAACTTAGTTCAACAATAAGTTATGAAATAAGAAATCATTGGTTCAAGTAGTTAAGAAGCTTCAATGGTTACTCCAGATGGATAAGTTTGATACGATAAGGTCGGTTGATTTTCAAAAAACTCGGCTAACTAACTAACTAACTAACTAACCTGCGAGTACATATAATTTCAACTTGACAATTGAACTAGTTCTATCGCCCAGCGAAGTATAACAACTCATCAGTATCCGTGGATAGCAATGACCATTCAACGCTAGGTTCACCTGAGTTCTTGTTTAGTAGTATAAAATATGCATAAGTTGGAGTTACAAAACTTGACTGGTCTCGTGGTCGAGTGGTTAGACACCCTGGCTGCAAAACCAAATTACCTGGGTTCGATTCCCACCCAGGACAAACAATTGTGTGAAGAGCACACGAAAGTACATTAAGTGTGTTATATCATATGTATATAATGTACATTTATCAGTTGTCCGATTACCATAACACAGGCATTGAATTGCCTTATTTGGAATCAGCCGTGTGTGGAATTGTTCTAAGACATTATTATTATAATAATTACCAGTTGGCACGGCGGCAGTTTGGGCGGCCGTTTGCTCCTGCCCCCCGCCCCCGGCGACCCCCCCGCCGCTCCACACGAACGCCGATGACGCTCCTGCCTTCTGGAACAAGAGGCTGTGTTAAAGACTGAAGAAGTAAGAGAATCAAGAGTAAGATATGACCACAGATTACAATTTTGTAGAAATCAATTTAATGAAAACCTGTCAGAAAGAAGATGTGATTACAGATTTCAATTTTATGGAACTCAATTTAGAAGAGGTAAGAGTGTCAGATGGAGTTGAGGAAGATATAATTACAGATGTCAATTTTGTAGGATTCAATAAAACACATATAAGGAAATTTCCTATAGAAATGACCATACTCAACTCGAGGTATAATGATGATAAGTTGGAAAGGATATTTTTTAGACTTCAACCAAACAACCTAGCAGTGGTACTAAATTTAGATGCAGGTGTAGAAACATCCGACGTTCACACTTTTCATATAGATGCATAGCACAAGTTAATCAAAACTTATAATCTCAGTATTATAAGCGGAAATTAGAAGGATAAGGCTTAGTTTTATCCTATGATCTCCAAGCTTGGAATGAAAAGTCGAAATCGAATTTCAACGACAAATTTAATCCATTATTAATAAATCTGTCTTGTTCGATTATTAATAGACAGACCACTAACACCCATTCTGTACACAGCGAGGCCTGTTGAATGTAAACATCAACTATTTTACCGTTAAAATAACAATTTGAAGGACCTTAAAGCCACCGTCAAAATCCAAACTGGGACCTAATGTTTGAGATGATTTCATTGAAACTGTTCATTTACTAATAAGAATTAAAAAAACAGTATAAAAATGTGATCTTTCACAAATATTTTAACTGATATGAACATGTATTTGAATTATGGAACAGTTGATTGAAAATTTCTCATTGAAAAAACGATGAAAGTTTACCAAGGCGTTTATGAAAACCAATTTCATATAGTTTGAGTGAACTATGACGAATTCTGAATTAATGTTGGCTACAGCTGATTTATTGGCAACGTTTGATAACTATCATGTACTGAGAATTGACAGGTGACAGCTGAGATCTCGCTGACGGCATCCGATATTGTGCACACTTCGACTGAGTACAGTTGAGTGTGATACTTCTCAAATGACAGCGATATGAAATAATCTTATATCATATTTCCTATCTTTTTTTATCATATGGAAGTAGCAGACGAGCATGCAGTCCACCTGATGGTAAGTGTCTACTGCCGCCCATGAACATTTGTAATCGACCCCAGATAAGATTAGATTCTTATCTCAAACCGACCACAGATGCGCCGCTACCCCTGAGGACTAAACTGAAATGCCTCGAAAAAGTATGTCTCCCTTATCACACCCTTCAAACCAAACCACAGCAGCATTTAACAGTGCTGTTGTAAGGCAGAAATAGATGTGGCGGTGGTGCCGCCGGAGTCGAACCTTATAATATATATGAAATATATGAAACTATCGGAAGTAATTAAAGTTTTTGGAAAGAAAATCCTTCTAATCAACCGCTACATTATTTGGCATTAAAACTCGGTTGACTAGAGAAAGGATAAACGTTTAATGGGAATAAAGACTTGGTTTCATTAAGGTCCGTTTAAGACGAACTATAAATAGAACGATAGTTTAAAAAACATAAAAAAATCAAATAATCTTGCATTTTTTAAAATTCCATTTAGATAATACTTACTCAAATATAAGACAGAAATGCGACTAGATATAATATAGAATATAAAATGGCCTTTTCTCTTTAGTAACAACATATATCAAGTTTAAAGTTTCCTCAAGTTTTGAATTCCGCTGAAAGATATAGTTTAACTTCACGCGTTAAAGGTAAAAATATAAAGGTAAAAAAATAAAATCATACGATAGATCACATTAAATATGAATTTAAATGTGACAACACTACCAGCACCATGGAAAGAGATAATTTATTTTTGGGAGAAAAGCTTACTTTTTAAGGATACAATTCTAAGTGATATGCCAGATAATATGAGACGGCATTCTGCAACTTACGAATAAAATATTTAACAGAAAAACATTGTTAAAGTACCTCATCAGGCGAATCGGAAATCCTCTCCGCGTTCTCATCATCAGACGCTTCCAATCCGAAACCGTTAGAAAACAGCATGTTCCTTGGATAAAGGGAGTAGCAATCGGCAATATTTCTCCTCCTCTTGCCAAGATTCGCCAGAAAAGTCTTATAAAGCTGGGTGGGCAGCAAAAATGGCGATCTCGCGTTTTGGAAACCATCTTTGAAATTGAGGTTCTGGCTACGAAACGGGTTGGCGAAGTCCAAATCTGGTAGGAATTCTTTCTTAATGAAATCTGCTACTGGGTGCAGGGAAAGTGCATTTTCGGTATAATCTAATGCTGTGTTATTTCCATCGTCATTCGGATTGTTCTCCAAATCGCTGGCCTCTGAGTTGCCATCGCTGGATGCAATGTCGTTCTGCTCCTTGTTTTCACTATCGTCAGCGGTGAAATCTTCAAATTCGCGTTTCATCGGAAAATTCATTTGTTTCTTCATAAAGATATTCGAACTCGATAATGTCACAGACATGTTATTGGCACTTTGTCACTAATATACAAATATATATCATATATGTTCTACGCTAATATATTTAAAAGTTAAAATAAATATTTCTTCGTAATTAAAGTAGGTATTATTAGGAACTATCGTTGGGTTAGGAGGTGGCTGGACCGTATCTATAACAAATTCACGTAATTCTCAGTTTAATACTCTATGCTATTAAATATTCAGAATCCTATTTTAAACTTCACCCGTTTCGCGTGGATTTAAAAAGTACGCTAAATTTTAAAGTATGTTTTATAACTCATTTTTTTCTTTAGAACGTTCTTTTAAGTTGCAGTTATGGTTTAATTTCATCTTGTGTGTTAATTGTTACCTAATTGGAACATTTCGTATACGTAAGTTATTGTTTCATATCGTAGTATATATTTTAGATTATGTATTTTCATCACCGTATTATATTATGGTAGCAATAATGTCCCTAGTCAGCATAACAATAAATGGATTACTTCTAACACAATTACAATTGCAAATTGTATTAACTTTTAAAACAATTACATATATAGGTATAGAGTATTACATTATATAAGATATGTAACAAAATAGAATAGACTTTAAATAACCCGGTAAAATCAAAGTTTGGTATTCTCGGATATAGGCCATTTGTAACTGAAATAATTCTGACCTTTGTATATCCAGACACTATAGGGGCGTTCACTGATGGAAACAAATTGAGTTTTGATTATGAAGAAGTCGACAAAAACGAACACTAATAGTAGAATGTGATTTACGACGAATATATTACAACTGCCCTTTGGTGACGGTAATATGCAAAAAAAATCCTTTCAACTGAATCTTCGCATTGCAGAACAGTCGATACTGAAATGTTAAGATCGTTTTTAATTTGCATGTTTTCTTTGTTTACCTACTGTTTTTTTCTTTTGTCTGTTTCTTGTTTTTCACGTATACTGTACTAATTGCTTGCTATTGATAAATGTTTATTAATTGTTGCTGCTATCAGTGCAAGAATACAGTTTTTCTTTTTTTCTAATTAACTAAACTGATGTTTGTATTAAACTAACATTTCTGGAGTGTAACACAGCTGTGTCTACTCGTAGGTAGTATCTCACAATGGCTAGGTATAGACCTACGAATCGGTGTGCTGTTCTTTTTAGGATGACATTGAAAGCCTCCAAATAACCGTAAAATCGATTGACCTGCACTGATATTCTGGAATGTAGGTCGAACAAACCTGGTATTTATATTTCCAAATCGAAGACAATTTGAATATGGATTTGTTTGTATTGGAATTCGAAAAGGTGAAAACCCTTATTGGAAATTTACAGTACAAGGGGAAATTGTGTCTACCTCTGTGGGAAATACGCGTGACTGTATGTAAGTTGGATCCTATTAGAAAAAGGATTCTAATTCTAAAGAAAGGTTTCAATAGGTTTTATTCTTATTTATCTCAGAAGGTTTGAAGTTAGTTATAGATTGCCTAAAATCAAATCATTGAAGACATATTTCTTGAAAATTTTCAAAAATTTGCTGTAACCATAACAAAGTCTTTTCGAAATGCTTGAATGACATTTATATTTATTAAAAATCCTTCACGGAAGAATCCTTCTTTTTTTGAATCATTTTACCACGAGTGTTGGATAAATAATTATAATTGCATTAATCTCATTAAATGGTAAATAATTGTAATTAATAAATGTCGCGTGCCGTTACAGCGAGCATCGCAAAAACCGGATAATTGCTATCGCTCAAACATCCATAGTTTTTATTTGAAAGAAGTATATTAATATAGCATCGATACTTTTGTATTTAAGATATCAATAATTTAGAATTACATTTAGCAATGAACTGTGTAATTATGACAATATTATTCATTTTCACATTTAAGAAAATTATTCTCAACAATAATTTATTAACGTTTGTAATAATTCATCGGTTATAGTAATGAAGTTTTAAGTTATAACCGATACAATATTCTTATTACAAAATTACATTAATTTAAATTTGCTGTACATTTATTAATTTAAAATAATGTAGCGTGTTTGCATGTATTTTTTAAATTCAGAAGCGTTCTTTTTTCAAATATGTCTCCGACAATGGAATACCGGTTTTTTAAATAGCGGCCAGTCACGATAAGCGTATAAATGTGAATTTATTCTTTATGCGCTTATCGTGAGTACCCGTTAAATGAAAAAAAAATTATAAGTTCCGCGATGATACGATTTTTAAATCATTAATGGAACACAAGAAAAACGTTTCGTGCAAGCACATACATGGGTAACGCTTATTTTAAAAAAACGCATTAGTATTTTAAATAAGTCTGAATCAAATGCCGAGCCTTTGCCTCGAATGGGTGCTAAGCTTTTGCGTGCAATCACTCGTTCCTTCATTTACAATTATAAATGGTTTATAAACATTTGTTTCTTAATTTATCTTAGTACTTAACAAGGATGTACTTAGCAAGGAATTGAAATGGCAATTATTTTTCCTTCCAAAGTAATTCACTGTGAATTGTCAGAGAAGAGTTATGTTAATTATTTTGTATGTCGTACACCTAGCACACGGTCTGTCTATTACCCGGGGCTGTCTGGGACAGAATGGCATCAGCCACTAAGTACCCTATTGTATTCCTTAGTATTATAAGGTTACAAAAGAATACTTAAGTCTTAGTAGCGTATTGTATTAAGTAATAAATACTTAATACTAATAAATGAATTACTTAGAACTTCCATGACAATATATGAATAAAATTATGCATTTTTCATTTTAGGGAACAACATCGGTATTTCAATAATTCGCTGTGAAAACCGTATAGAATTATAATTGTATTGTATGTATAATAAAATTGTATAGCTATTTTTATATAAAATACGCTAATATGATAAATAAAAAGTAATTGTACAATTATAACACTTTTTGTTTCGCGATAAAAATTCAGCGCCACATTTTTATTGATCGTATTTATTCAGATTTGTTACCGCCATGAATATTTCAAAAGTTTAACAATGTAACTAAATGAATCTGTCATAGGATTGTTTTTTTTTAATGATATCTCTTACATTTCGCATGAATAATCGAATGGCATGAATACAATCAAATCGTGATTAGTTCCTTAGCATTAAATTAAAGTTCCTTTATACGATTAGTATGACGACTGTCTGACTCGGTTGCATTTCGTATTGAGAAGGTTGGAGGCACGGCATATGCATTGCCTAATGCAGATTGTCAGTCGTTATATATCATAGCGACGATTGAGGAAAACTTCAATTTATTACTCTCGAAGTGTGTACCTGTGTTTTCTTTCATACTACTACTTAATATTACTTGCAAATTTATCAAAACCCAAGATTTATTGCCGGTTTAATGTGATGACGTGAAGTTTGACATTTCATAACAATCATGTTTTTGCTTAATTAATTGTTTCAAATCAATTTTCTGTTTAATTTTAAAATTGCGTGTAAATTAATAAGCTTTAGGTAAGTAATTGGTGAAAAATAATATCATTATTGTTATTCCGAATAAAACGTTCAAACTATTTAACATTACTACATTATCCTGTTTGAAATTATTTTAGTTCATCATTACAAAACCACAAAAATACTGTTTTGTTTAGAATTGCGTTCCTAGAAAAGTTCGCATTATATAATAAAGCATTTAATTTTGATGGAATATTTTTTACACCACTCATTTGGTTGGTAAAATCGTTTTTAACGGGAAAAAATGCCGAGTCGTTTAGGCGGATTCAGAAGACAAGCGGCAATAAAAACACTAATTCGAAAATGGAATCCAACACAAATTGATTTATCTGCATCACTAGCTCGGCTTCAGGTGCCGATTTTCCGGTGTTCGCGCACCGCATGGAAATGAAATGGAGGAGTGTGAATTTTTTTCACAAACAACTCTCTTCATTATCCGCGAAGACACGCGCCGCACACACCGACACACTCATTAACGTACACATTTACATCACAACGCGAGCACGTGTCTTGCGATTGAAACGGCTAATCGGAATCGGTAACTTTCAATAATCGCACATTTCGTTTCACGGTCAATCACTAGGCCTCTTTTGGCGCGAAACCGGCGTCACTATTTAAACTTCTTTTTCATTTAATATCTATCGCGTTTTTTTCGTATCGAGTTTTTGCGCCGCGAAACGGGTGAAGAATTATTTTGAATTTCGAACGGCCCGCGTGACCGGTCGTTCGCTTAATCTCGATGTGACTTCAAACAAGTGCAATTATATTGAAGTGTTTTTTTGGAAGATGAAATTTTTAGAGAGCGAGTATATGTCTTTACCGCGAGGTATTCGCTATGAAACTCTTCCCGAGAGGTTGCTGCAAGGAAAAGCATTTTCACAACACATCGAAGGTTTTCTTGGGGCGAGCATGTGTGCGTAACATTGAATACGGTACGCGCGTCTGTGTGTCGCGTCTCGAGGCATCCGGGCGTGGTGTGCGCGCGTGCGAGTGTGTGTGTATTTTATGACTCTGAGTGCATCCCTTTCGAACTGCACACGATTTATATGTGTGCGCTTTATTTTTTTTTCTAAACGTCGCGTTTCCGTGTGTACGCGAGTGTATTTTTCTTGTATGGGTGTTCTGTTTTTCCGTGGGAGCGCGTGGGATTTTTCACTTAAATACTGCGTAATAAGGTCTATTTTGGAATGTCGGTCGCAAATGTATTTTTCAGTTTTATATCGGCGATATGAGAATCGCGGATGGAAAAGAAAATGTAAGAGGAATAAAAAAATGCATGCATCGTACGTTTTCAGGTAGACACATTTTTCTTTAACCCATTTATAGATGGCCTGTATGTGTGGGTGAGCCTGCATCTAGCGGGCGGGGGGGGTTCCTCGAAAGGGTTGAGGGGGGGGAACATATAAAAATGATAACGCATCGCAAGACGGCTGCTTTTATGGTTTTTCTTTATTTTTAAAGGTTTTTTTATTGGACGAAGAAAAGTGCTTACGTGTGTTCGCCTGAATTTTTCGTACATCAGGTGACTTTTCGACGTGGCTCGCGAATAATTTGTTGTGCAGAAAGTACTTCTGTGGCATGGAATACAAGAGCATTCTTTGTTTTTCGAAAAAAATATTAGCCATCGTCTGAGGTGCGTTGATCGAATGGAAATCTTATAAGAATCATTTTGGTACTGAAACATATGAATGTATGAATACGGTAAAATTAAGTTTTTATTAAGGTATAATTTTTGTGTTGTCTTTTCTTAAGTTAAGTTTCCCATGTTAAGTTAAGTTTCTTAAGTTAAGCGTAAAGTCGTTTCTTGATGATTATAGTCAGTCATCTTGTATTGAAAATTGAGTACAAATAGCATAGAAGGAGCTAAATACTTCTAAATGTATGCTGGGTTGTGGGATAACTATGATTAGTTGGATCAGATCATCACGAACTTTTTATTGTCCCACTGTTGGGCTTGCGTCTCCTGCCCTTAGGAAGCATAGAACATTTCACACAGTTATATAACAAATGTACTTTTCATTGCCTATGTTCGTTTAATAATTTGATAGCTTAATTTGTCTTTGAAGTCGACAGAAAACAATCTTTACTAATCAGATTCCTTTATTTAACGCGATATATGAAAATCATTTTAATAAAGATTTAGTTAACACAAAATAACAAAAAAATATCTAAACTTTATTGGATTATATGAGTTTTATAAAGAATAAAGAAAAAAATACTAATATTGGAAAATAAAATTTATGCCCCGGGTGAGGATCGAACTCACGACCTTAAGATTATGAGACTTACGCGCTGCCTACTGCGCTACCGAGGCTACGTGGTAACTAGCAAAACGAACGTATAGTAAGTGCTTCTTAGTATAATATAATATTATGTAAAGTGATTTTGGAATTACCTTGGTTTTATTAAAAACGGTCAATGAAAGCAATGTTTTTACCATTTCTTGATTATTTCAATCAAATTTTAGATTTTCATTCCAATAAAAATGCTATATACAAAGAAATATCAGAATTTTGTATTAACAGTTCTTTTTTCCAATAGCAGATTATTAGGCTGCAGTCACAAATTGCCGCTACTGATGGACATCTGATATCTACCTCCAATAGGGGTTGTAACGTTACTATACGCCCTACGAAATGTTTGACATACATGCGGTGTGATTCATGAGGATTTTAGATACACGTACATACAGCCTACAAACCAAAATACAAATTGTATTATTTTTATTATAGCAAAAACTGCGATTTTACCTTCGTAAACTCCGATCCTGTGAGAATTGACTGCTCTATCTTCCAGTGAAAGTACAATTAAAATAGGCTTAGCCGTTTCTGAGGTTAGCCCGAACTAATATACAGAAATATATTATAAAATAAGTTTATTTGTGTTATAGTATCGTGTAAACAACTACAAACATTTGCGAAAACAGTTATTTTGAACTTACGGACAGATCAAATTTTAATTATATGTGTAGATACCACATTCAAACTCTTCTTAAGCATGTTATGGCTATTCATAAGCAAATTCAAATAATTATTATGTAACACATTTACATGTATTTCAATGACGGCAAAAAGCCTTGTAAGGCTGTATATTTCCTGAGCGATAGCCTTACGTAGCAGTTTCCGACTGTTATACAGCGTTTTGAGCCGTTTCGCGTCGCTTCAGGAGTTTATGCCAAAATTTGAGCAATGCACTGGCGAACGCCAAGTAATTTTTGAGCCATTTTTTATTTTAACGCGATGAAATTTACTGACTATGTAGCTAGTAGATTCTTGAGTGACTGAGAAGCGCGCGAAGAAGATAATGGCGAAGGAAATGGAGAAGAGTGATGATGATTTATTAACTTGAACTTTTTTGAAAACCACATCGCATATTTCTTTTTATTTAATTAACTGGAACGGTTGGCGATTTAATACGAAAATGTTTTCAAATTATAAAAAATATATAGGCTTAAATTTCAGCGCTCCTCTAAATGGGTCCAACAAACATAATCTAATAATAAAATCATAATAAGTCTAATAATAAAATCATGATAAGTCTATAACAAAATCATGATAAGTCTATAATAAAATAATGATAAGTCTATAATAAAATCATGATAAGTCTATAATAAAATCATGATAAGTCTATAATAAAATCATGATAAGTCT
>DWQT01004062.1:0-11666 GCA_018244895.1 Myscelus amystis hages | reverse complement strand
CCGCTGGACCGGGTCTCTTCTCATAGTGAGAAGAATTAGGCCATAGTCTACCACGCTGGCCAAATGCGGATCGATAGACTTTACACACCTCAGAAAATATTATACAAACTTATAACATCTCTAAGGTGTGCAGGTTTCCTCACGATGTTTTCCTTCAGCGTTTTAGCAAGTTATATTTTTATTTAAAATTTATTTATAAAATGCACATTGTAAATCAGAGGTGTGTGCCAGGATCGAACCCAGACCCCCCAGAGTGAGAGGCTGAATTTCAAACCACTAGGCTATCACTGCTTCAGTTCGTCAATGATTAACAAGCTACATTGTACAAGTTTTATTTATAGACTTTTATAACCGAGTGAATGGTGAGGCTCAAAGATTGAAAATTGAGAATATTGTTTAGGTCGTTTACACTGACCCTTCAACCACTTCTTCCGCCTGACGGCGCGTTGCACTTTGGCCTCGAAGTCCGCCTTCTCCCTGACGAGCAGCTGGTGCAGCGTGGGCCGCTCGGGCAGCGGCGGCGGCTCGGTGTCCGCGCAGATGAGCTCGCCGAGCGGCTCGCCCGCCGCGCCCGCCACCACCGGCACGTAGCCGCACAGCCGCCGCAGCGCCTCCACCTCGCGCTCCAGCCAGATGTACAGCTGGTAGCGGAGGTGCCCGCCTGATGACAATCACCATTCTTCGCTTACCTTATTTGTTTTATTAGAGTGATAGGCTGATAGCGATCCTGCCTTAAGGGATGCGTAAAAGCGTCCTAAGATCAAGGCAAGATTGCATCCAATGCTGCAAAGTTAATTACTATTTGTAGTTTTTAATTTACTACAGTCGACAAAGAGCATTTGTATTCCATTTTGTAAGATAATGACAACGAATAATGACAACTTTCATACACACCATCTACTTCAAACCCAGTAGCTAATGTACTGAGTTCCTCCATAAGGATCTTGAGGCAAGCAACAAATTTCAATTGCTGTGCCATTATATCGACTGTGGGTACTTCCTCTTTATCATGTTCCTTCTCTACTTCAGTTCCATTCTCCTTGTGATCTTCGGAGGTGTCCATCTTCATTTCCAACGGAGGAGTAGATGCACCTGACGCATCGTCAGACCTAAGATATAGAAAGATAATAAAATGAAAATACTTCAGTTTTACAACTTTGTTTGACCATAATATCATGAACACATTTTAATAGTAAATTAAGCTTGTGTTGACTTTTAAATTTACCCTTTATCATTATCGTCATCCCAGGTAAGTACCAGCTCGTCGTTCTTGACGGTGCTCACTGGCGCTCCCCAGTCTACCGCAGATGAGCTCCAATCTGTATTCTCTTCTTCTTCTAATAAGTGGAATGCAAATTGTTAAAAAAATTACAAATGAAATATATGGTAGTACTAAATGATAAGTTTTTACAAATTTCGACTGCAACGCCTTTCTTATAAACTGATAAAACATCAAAATAAATGTAATGAATAGAGAGGTAATTTTTTTCACATGTTTAATTTAAAGCAACATGGGTAGGAAATTGATGCAAAATTACTAAAGAGAAAAGAAATGCAAGAAACAACAAGGACGTACAAAGGGGGTGAACGAGGCGTACTTTTGTCTGTGGCGTCGAAGGAGAGGTGTCCGGTGTTGAGCGCGGGGGCGGCGGGCGCGAAGGGCTCGGCGGGCGGCGCGCGCGGCCGCTCCTCGCGCACGCGCGCCGGCAGCTTGGACAGCACCTCGAGCGCCAGCGCCGGGCAGCCCGCCTTGAAGTGCCCGTGCGCCGTCTGGAAGTACAGCCGCCGCTCCAGCCGCGTTATGCCCTCCTCCGCCTCCTGCTGCAGCAGCGCCAGGGTGCCGCCCTGCCGATGTTTAACGACCGGTTAATATACACATCGATTACATCTCATGATTAACTGTATCAGATAATTTATAACTTGTCTGAAGCAGGCTTTATTTGTTACTTATATTTACCTACTAAAATCTGATCGTAGAAAATCAAATGAAATGAACAAATTCGAGGGTTTATAAAATACAGATTCCTTAAAACCACTTACCTGACTCGGCATGTTATGTCGTTTCAACCTGGGATGTGTGCGTAAATAAACATAGAAATTGAAGACACTGGGCATGGGTTCGCTATCCCGCGCCGCGTGGAGCCGGCCCGCCGGAGCCACGAGCGTGTCGAGCGCCTCGCCGTAGCGCTTCAGTTCCCACAGCGCCATAGACCGAATGAATGGGTCTGGATGCGCGCGTTCCAAGTCCAATTCACCGTCTTCCGTTTCACCGCTAAATAAATAATAAATTAATTAATGTTAATCTGGCCTATGAGAATACTTTGTACTATTGTCATCAATATCTCACCCCAATATTTCGTCCATAAGTAATTTCTTCAAGCTTGTCGGCAACAGACTGTCGGATTCGTATAAACGTGCCACCACCATAGCTAGTTGTAGATCACCCAAACGAGTTATCAATACCTGAAGGGCGAATAAGATCAATTAGAATGATTTGTAGCCGGATTTAGAATTAATTGTCAATATATATTTATATATACGTATGTTTGTGTACAAATTATTACCTCTAATGCGTCTTTCAGCGCACCGCCTAGTAAGAAAAATGCGGCAGCATGTTCGAATCTTTGCTTGCCGAGTAAAACAAATGCATTCTTCAAGGCCGCCTTCCGCCACCTGTCTTCGCTGAAGTCATTTGAAAAGAACTGCAACAAGTATCGTTCATTAATATTTCTTAGGAGTAATTTAATTCTGGATATCTAAAAACTTTGATACAATTATTGACTATAATATAATTGTTTGTGACTTCATAACATATTTATTTTAAGATCACTCGCAGGCAAATTATGTATTTAGAAACATTCTGTACTTACGGCAGTCATTTTCTCTTCTCTATTGGATCGAAACAGACCCCAAAGCAATGTCTTCTTCTTCATAGCGAGGTAATACAACGCGGCGTCCATAGGATCCTGTTTAGTCTTGTAGGCAGCACGCGCCAACCGCTCCACGCACGTACGGAGAAGATCTCCGCGAATCCACCAACCAACACCTTTGATGACAATATCGTATATTATTTTATATATACTATGTATTACATTGAAACGTTCATAGGTTTTAAGTAAGTTTAATAAACCGCTCAAGTTGTTTTCAACAGACCTTGAAAATATTTAAACAGAACAAGGATAATAATGGATCATGTAACTACATTGATCACTTCAGCCTTACCCAATTCCCTCATAGTGGACCATTTGGGTTGCCCTTTGGAATAGCCGGGCAACAGTGCCAGCAGTTGCGGATGTGTCTCAGAGTGGAAGGCCCACACGAGGTTGCAGGTGCCGACGCCGGTGCGCTGCAGCATGCCGCGCTGCGCCAGCGGCAAGCAGCGCAGCAGGTAGCCGTAGTGCTTCATTGCGAGCAGGAACCGTAGCCCGCAGTCGTCTAACGAGTCTATATCACATACACATTTTAAGGAAAACGGTTAGCTCGTTAGATTTATCATACCGATTAAACATAAATACTAGCTGTCCCCACAAACGTTCATTTGCCATATAAATGATTTCTAGACGTTCATTTAATATTTGATGCTGCGATGGTAGCGCAGTCGGTCGCATCCAATGTGAAACATTCTAAAATCAACAACTACTTACAAATTTAAAAAAAAAATCCAGTGGTACAAATTGTGAATGTAAACCATTCTCAAGTGGCCTTGAACACACACAAACAATTTCATCGAAATCGGTCCAATCGTTTAGCGAGTTCAGAGACACAGAGACAGAGACACACACACACAGAATATAAAAATCAGGACGTCTCCTACCGGGCAGTATCTCCTGGCCTGAGCCGGCGGACACGTCGACCTTCGCGTTGGCGGCGAACCGCTCGGCGAAGTCCGCGTCGCACGTGGACACGGTGTCGGCCAGCGCCAGCAGGTGCATCTGGTCCAACGAGCTCAGGCCCGGCAGGTGCGTGTGCGTCAGTAGCCGGGAGAGAATACGACCTGCACGTAAATAAAATTAAATGTCACTCATTACTCCCTCGTCAACGGTGAAGGAAAACACATTTTGACAAACATGAGGTA
Organism: Myscelus amystis hages; assembly: GCA_018244895.1. Lineage (NCBI taxonomy): Eukaryota > Metazoa > Arthropoda > Insecta > Lepidoptera > Hesperiidae > Myscelus > Myscelus amystis. Next base: position 7,591 of record DWQT01004062.1, on the reverse strand, counting down.
TTTCAAGCCTGCTATAGAAACATACTGTATGCTTATGAAATTTATGTCCTTTTCACGGTGTGGCACGTTTAAAAGTATATTATAAGATTTTTGTATTTAGCACTTTGTACTTTGCACTGTACTTTGTGAAAAAAAGAGTATATTAACCATTCTCTTTTTTTCATGTTTTAGTAGTGATTACTAGTGAATACCTTACAAAAAACTATGTAATTCCTGTATCATAACTGAATATTATTTTGTTATTTACTGATAACATCAATTTACAACGGTAGTCTAAAGAGATTTGAAACATAGTAATGAAAATAATGAAGCATCTTGTCAATAAAGAAAATTACCTTGTCTAGGACCAAAGTGTGACAAAGGTTGACGTTCGGACACCGACGGCCTGCGGTCGCCGTCTTCCTCATCATGGCGCAGTAACGTGTCCAAGTCGTCCTCAACTTCCACCTTACCCTCGAACAAGTCATTGTAGTCCTGGAACATTGGATCCTAGTAAGTATTACTGTATAAAATACTACCACTACAGCCAGTGATGAAACTTTCCCGCCGCTAAGGTTTTAAGATTGTGTTGTATTCAAGTGCATGGGTTGAAGGGACCACTCAATATTTATTCCTATTTATTGCCATTTTTGCTCTTTCTTTTTTCTTTTCCACATAAATCTCAAAGTTGCTGCTGATGTAGACCGCAACTATTCCGTTTTCCTGTACACGCTGTGTACTGGTAATTATAAAAAAGAAGACATAATTTCTTATACTGTTTTTATTGATAAAACGCTGCCTTATTTCTTAAACATAGTCAATAATTAATATATTCCTATAGAGATGTCAATTGGTTGGTTTACCTCACCTTAGCTTCCTGTATAGTGGACGGATGATGTGCGGACTCCTTATCGGCCACCAGTAGGGTCCAGAGCGGCAAGGGCGGCACCGAGGTCAGTTCAGCGTAGTCGAGCTGTACATCTTCTGTTATCTACGTGGGTGCCACAAAAAATAACTTGGTATTTAATTGTGAAAATTGAAAGTAATATCGATTTTTACAGCTGTACACATTTTTGTACGTTCTATGACCGTTATCCACGTCTCTTAGCTTCACCATCTGTACAGGAACAAAATATCACTTAGGTTTTAAGTAAACTTAGACTTTAAAGAAGCAGAATATAGTATCACCAAAATCAATAACGATAATGAACAATGTTACTACTGGTACATTATAAATGACAGTAAATAATATGTACATATATACATATATGTGAACAATATGAATCAATATCACACTTTTTTAAAGCAATGTTCATTTGCAATAAAACACTGATTTTTCATGATAAAATACTAATGTTGAAGGCAGATCGAATGAACGGTGAAAAGTTATAAATGCGGCTAGTGTTGGTGTTACCTGTGCGACGCCATCTAGCGGCGAGGCGGCGCCGGCGGCGAAGGACACGGACAGCGTGCGCGACCGCGACCAGCCGCGCTGCAACACACGTGCCGCGTGCTACACGCCATGCATGCACTATGCGCCTCGTCTTATGCCTTGTACTATGCACGCGACAGTGGAACTAAAGCGTAGTCGATCACATGGAAGCGACATTTCAATGTAGCGAGCGTAGGCCTCTTTAAGTTGTGAACATTTTAAAAGGATAACAAGTTAAAGTCGCATATTTCAACTGTCTTTATCTTTAACCTTACCTTTTTTACATGATGTATTACGCTATGTGTTGTTACTTTTATGATATGGACTTAATTTGCATCATAATTCGTTGAAAAAGTTGAAAGTATGTGTAGGTTGAATGTATTCAAAACCTATTATGATTTTTAGTCACTCTAATGATTTAACTATTAAACTAACACTCAGCATGACACACATTGATTTTATTAAGATACATATTATGTACAAGAAAATATATCACACTACATGATACCAATACAACATAGAGTTATTTTCATCACAAAGCTTGATTTAACAATATGTTTATTTTAAAATATTTATTTATAAAATTTATGTATAATTAGTAAGAAGTTTCTAAGGATATAACTGTTGCTTTTTAAATTACACATGTCATGCTGTTTGTATACACATTTTCGCATAGCTCCCGTGTCTGTAGCTAGCTTGCTTTTAGTGAGCAAAGGCCAGGATTAAGCTTCCACATTTAATGAACAATCTCAACCTGTTGTAATTACGCGTTGTGCAATTGTTTTTGTGTCATTAATTCGTTTTCGATGGAGAAATGAACAGTGGCATATTCTTCTGTAGTGAATTATTGTTGTGTGAATAATTTACCTGTCTGGATAAACTATCCTCATCACCTTGTGAACTTCGATTGGTGTACGTTCCTCCGATGCAGCTGAAAGGAATATAGTGAATTAGCATTACATATTATATATGTAACTTATTTTAACATGTTGCTTTAACTTTACAATGTTCACTGACTAGGATCTTACGTGATGATAGCATTTTAATGACTGTAAACAAACAGTCCACGAGTTTTAAATAACCATATAAATTACCGATTATCGATTTGAATAAGTTTTGTTCCGAGTTTGATATAACAATGGAACAAGCTATTTAAAATAAAGAAAAACTATACGTAAAATACGAATGATTTGTATTGTCCTGTTTTCTTACCGGACCAAATGAGCAAGGATGGCCTTGACCCATCGTATCTTGCCGCTATTGAGCAGTTCCATTAGCTGCTTAGGGTGGTACTGCGGCAACACGGGGCAGGCCATTTGTGACGCCTCGAACAGCCCGTAGTCCGGCATGTAGTCCAATAATGGCTACAGACAACAAAATACTCAATTTAATCAACTACACATTTCCAGACAAGACACGTGAGAATAATGACTTCTTAGAAATCGGATGGAAGAAAATTAAGAAGTAACACTCACTTGCGGCTGATCGGGCTGTGTTTTATTTCGTCGTCTTGCATCTCGCTCCAATAATTGCAGATTGATAGAGGACACACGTTGTAAATGAGGCGCTGATACACGCAAATCCGAATCGCGCAGGGCACGGGATTCGCTGCCCTCTTCAATTTCCTATAAATAACAACTTATGTACCCATAAACACACACCAACATAATTCGATACAAAATAATGTCTTATCACATTACGTAGGAGAATAGTTAGTGTGCATGTTTGTATGTATGTTCTGTTTTCACAGTCGAATCTCTTGGCCGATTGTAATAATATTTGGTATGAGGACAGTTTGAAACTTGGAAATGAACATAGGACATTTTACCAGATCGCGGCATATAGCAAATTTTTCGAAAACCAATAATACTGTTTGTTAATAATAACTGTTCGATTTTCAAGAAACAAAATACATCCATGATGTCATAAAATTTTAATATTCCATGTATTAAAGAAAAATGAAGAACAGTGATGATGTTTTATTTTCGGGTATTTTATACCCCAGCATTAACATTAATGATATTAAGAGGATTGGGGACATATAACAAACTCACTTGTCCGGCTGGCAGCCCGGAGGCGATCTGCGGGTACTCGGGCTTCCACTGCGAGTACACGTGCATTTCCGAGTCCATGCCGACGACCAGGATCCCGTCGCGCACCCACGAGATCTGCATGGGCAGCGGCGGCAGCCCGTCCGCCGTCTTCAGCTCGATGCGCCGCAGCTGCATCCAGCGGATCTCCTCCACGAACAGCGGCGCCGCCAGCGAGGACGCCTTCCGCAGGATCGGCCTGTTGTTGTTTATCGATTCTTTCATCGCCTGAAATAGTAATTATCATAATAATAATTAATCTATAAACAATTTAAATATCATTTTGTCAACGTTGCCACGTGCGGGATGGACGACGGTAGATGTGAATCAGTTGTAACCTACCAGTGATTAATGAAGATCTAGTTTAAGAAAACCGCACAATCTTGTACCAAAAGCCAAGTCAGCCGTATACGCCGAGGGCAGCGTAGAGATAGGCTATGTGGCCGACGAAAACCTCAACCACCAGAATGTGAACTAAATCACTAGAGTGACAGATGTCACTTCAACAATATTGTTAGGTATGTAAGTAAAAGTACCTTTAAATTAGCTTGTGCGAGATCGCTAGAAACCGGCGTGAATAACAATACTCTCGAGCCGACCGCAACGGTCAGTATGTGCGAGCCGTCTTCCTTCGAAACCCAATCGAGTTGCACTAAATGTTTCTGTGTCAGAGGACAGGTGTTTCCGTTCTCCATTATGCTTCTTCGTAACGATTGCAATGTGCTGAAAGACGGTACGGCCAGTAGCCCGGCCGACTTGCCGGAGTCGCCTTCGCCGTTACGATTGTTGCGACTCTCGTCCGACGACAATGTTTGTAGGACCTAGAATTTTTTAACCCATTATAAAAATCACCTTTTTCTACATTCCACTATAGAAAACCCTGATACAATATTTAAAAATCGCACCTGCGTAAGCCTCTGTTTCTTCTGCATGAACGACGTATCGTGCAAGTAGGAGAGATCGATTTGCGTGTCCGCGCACACGCCCACCCGCGGCAGGCTGACGTTTCTCAGCGGTATGGTGTCTTCCAGCAGCCACTCCGCGCCGCCGGTGCTCTCGCACTCGTACACGCACACGCACAAGTTGACGAACCGCGCGTCCGGGTTCGCGCCGCTGCTGTTGGCGCTGGCCCCCCTGGGCCGAGTGAACGACCTGCCGCACTTGTACGCGCACGCTATTCGGCCGGAGTACGCTGCGCTTATATGGAGCGGTTGGCCTACGCACAACGTTTTATAATTTGTACAATAAAAAAAATTACTCAAAATAAAGTTGAACACGAACTTAATAAAACGTTAGCGAACCTGGAATGTCTATAGCAGATTCTTGATCCTTATTCATCATCTCCCATTCTTGCCAGGTATACTCGAATTCACCGTTTTCTTTTTTGGTGACATTGCATCGCCAGAACCTGTAGACAATTGTTAATCATTTTTTAAATATAATTGAATGAATGAATATTCCAGATTGATTGTGAGTAATCAAATCTCTTAAAATTTATATAAAGACAGAAATTCCACCCAAATAACTGGCGATATCAAGAAACACCTTATAAACATCGTAAAAACGTAACAAAAGTGAATAATTATTTGGACATGCATAGCATGCTTAGTTTAGCGCTCGGTCGACTACGGATACCACTGTGTCACAAGGTATAATGGCCACAAATGCAGGTGTATGAGCGTACCTCAAGGTGCTGTCGGTGCAGGCGGTGGCGAGGATGTAGGGCGCGAGGCAGGCGGGGTAGATGGAGGCGGAGCTGAGGTGGCCGGCGGCCGGCGTCGCGTGGATCACGTCCACGCCGTCCGGCAGCGACAGCGGACACTCGCACACCTGACGCACACACGTCCTGTCACAGTCTAACTCACACACATACACTAACTCTTTCTCAAACTAGCTCCCTGCTACGAGTCAAGGATGAACACATCGCTGCTTGAGCTATAAGACTACATGAATGCAATGTTTTATATTTTCAAAAAAGGTCGTTATATTAAAAGTTTCTGTGTTCAATAATGAAGTATATAATAATATGTATGCTATGTACACTGTCTAGATCATAGCTACCATGCGTTAACAATAACTATAATACATACCTTCTTAGTGGATATCGAGAGGTGTAGGTTCGGTGGCTGCGGCGCGGGCCGGTCGTCAACGCACACGGAGTTCTTGCGCGACTCACCCTCCTCCTCTTGAATTAAAGCGCTGTCCGGCACGTACATCATGCTGTTTGACATTTCATCTGTTTTGGAATACATAAAATATATTACACTCATTATAAACACATTGATATATATTTATAAACAATAAACTATTCAAATTTAAGTGATTGAACTTATTTCTATGCTACATATAGATGATCTGACTATCGTTTGAATGTTGTCAATTAGTAGAACTGTGATTGAACAATGCTTCTATGTTAGTATTTGATTATTTTGCACTGAATTTAAAAGCAAAAAAGGAAATAATGTCTGAGAATATAAAGATTCGGTAGAACTATTGTAATATATGTATACAATTACGGTTCTTTATAGACATTGGAATGGATTAATTCATACCTAAGGGGTCTGCCTGTGAAGACACTGTCAATCTCCACATGTGTACTGTAGAGCCACCGTCTGTCCTCTCCAGCACCACGATGTAGAAGGGCTCATTGAAGGTCGCAGCTTTCCGTAGGTCCACTATCGCTTCGAGGCCGCTCTCGATGGCGGTCGCGTCGGCGGTGTCCACACCGGAGTCGGCGCTGTCGGTGTCATTTGACGTTCGTTCGCCTAAAAATATAAATTGTCAGTTGAAAGAGGGAGATCAAAACTGTCCTATCACATTCAAATAGGTCAGACACTTGCTGACGGGGGAGTAACGAGTCTGTGAAACCGGCTTGTACGCACAAAGCGAGTGATGGATGTGAATGAAGCACGGCAGGTTTGTAAGAACAGAGATATTTGGCACTCGGTGCGACCTGCCTACCCCGTTAGGGACCTGGTGTGATGGTTATGTATGTAGTATATATCAGTTGAAATGTAGACTAGTCGATTTAAAATGTGCAAATACTAATCCTCAGCTTTATTTATTTATTTATTTTATTTATTTATTCTTTATTGTACACCTTTATAAAATAAAAGTCACAAGGGGCGAACTTAATGCCTAATGGCATTTTCTGCCAGTCAACCCTGGGTGGATGGTGAGAGATTGAGGCAGGTGTCAAATTACTAGTACAAATAGTACAAATTCTTACTCAAATAATACAAATTACTTAAATAATACAAATTACTCAAATAATACAAATTACTCAAATAATACAAATTACTCTAATACTACAAAGACAAACGGATGGAGGAAAGACGGATGGAGTGGGAGTATATATAGGTAGTCTGGGTTCCTTCCACCTCTGATTTACTTACGTGCGTTTTATAACAATAATTTAAATGTCATTTACTAACGTCGAAGGAAAACATCGTGAGCAAACCCACACACCTCGGGATGTTGTAAAAGCACAGTCTAATTAGACTTTTGTAATAGAACCTTACAACGAGCAGCCTTTCAACCCCGTTACGAAGAAAATGGGGCGCGTTGGCGTTAGCTATACCTAATTTACTCAGCTACGCTTGTTTATATTTCGAACGATTTTTCAGGTCATTCAGGTAGGTACTATTTTATCCGGTGGACAAATAAATAGCATAAATAAATAACAATGGGTGATGAATAGTCGCTTTTAATAACTTACTAAGCAGATCTCACGCGTCTTAGAATGTTTTAACTATCGAAGAGACATGTAATTAATAATATGTAGTTCAAAAAAAACACGCTTTTATTGCTAATCGAACTAAAAACTAGTCAACTCTATCTCTCTTACTCTCCTACAGAGGATCTATAAAAGAATTATCAATCGTGGCGGTCCTAATAAGAATAATGGGAAACTGTTATTGAATTATTGGATTGTCATTGTCTTGATACGTGTGCAAAGTTTCAAATTCATCAGACTTCGGGAGAGTGGTGAAAATTGAGTTCAAAGATTCTGTTACATACATACATATATATTTATATACAACCCAGGCTAATATAAGCATGTTAAACAGAGTTAAAATGAAGATTTATT